>PVJA010004804.1:0-83191 GCA_004027025.1 Myocastor coypus | reverse complement strand
GGCAGGCAGGCAGGAAGGAAGGACACTGGCATGGTCCCCCATTGTTGGAAGTGGGTACAGATTTACTGAGGGATTCCTAGCATGAGTAGTGTAATATAAGGGACTATGATCAAATGTGCCTATGTTGATGTTATTTTATTTTTATTACATTTAATAGGAAATAACAATGTGACAGTTTCAAAACATGTTAGTAGTACATTGCCAGTATTTGCTACAATGCATATTATTGTCTTCCTAGTAGTTATACAGAGCACAGGGTGTAGACATGATAATTTTTCTAATCATTATTGGTACAAAATTTTTTTTTTCTCATTGAACTAAGAGAAAGCAATTGTATACATAATCCAATGTTCGATAATCGCAGTGGGTTATTGGTAAACCTGGCAATGTTGGAAGCTGTTGATTTAAGCCTTTTACAGCTCACCATTCTAATCTAGCTTTACGTTTTATGCCTTGTGGTTAAACTTTTCTGCTGGGTGGTTAAGGGCAAGTTAAAGCAAGACCTATATAGAACTTTCATATCTCAACATGCAACTTCTGTATCTCCCAAGGTCAGTCAAATCCCCTCAGGATTTACTTTGGAGCCACGTACAGTGCTTTGCAGAACTTGTCAGTGTCAGCCCTCTGGATGAGTCACGGCCATTGCTTGACCAGTTTGCTCTCTGTGAAAGCCTGAGAAAATGTTTTCTCTCTAGGTGACTCTCCTTAGGCACACTACATATCTTCACTCCCTTTCCTCTGTAGCCCAGTTTCCTTAAACAGAAAATTTGGGAAACCACTGAGTTATAGGCTGTTAGAGCACAGGTTCTCTCTGTCCTGAGTCCTCACTGACCTGCCCATGCTGTCCGCTGGCATGCACCCTCTGTTGACTTTAATATAGAGGGTAAGTTGAAGGCCAGAAATAATGGAGATTGAGAAAGCAGTATGCAGCCCTGAAGTAAGCTTGGCAAAAACAAAAGTAAAGTAAAACAGCTGAAACCAAGAGTAGCAACAGAAAGGCAGAGGCATAATGACTGCACAGGTTTTCGAGTAGTCTAGAGGAAGCATTGTAAACCATTTTCTCAGGCTTCACAAAATAAATCATTAAATGAGTTTTTAGAAAAAGTGACACGTCATGAGATCAAAATACAAAATTCAGCTATGTTCCTATACACTAGCAATGAAAAGTCTAAAAACAAAATTAAAACTACATCTATAATATCAATAAATAGGCAGAAGAAATGTGGCTTCCAAGTCAAACGACAAATCCCTTAGATTTTTCCTTTGAAACGAAAAGTCAGCTCAAAACATTTAATGTGGAAAAACATGTTTAATGCCAGCTTCCCTATCAAGGAATTAAATGTTTCACTAAACTTTGTAAGGTGTGATTTTAAAGCCGTTCTCCATAAAGGCCAGTGCTGTCGATGTGTGACCTGCGGAGATGGGGGAGGGGGGTCCTGGTACCAAGGGCATGGTGCTGCCGCCACAGGACCAACAGCAGACTCTGGCCAGAGAGCCAATGCTGCCTGCAGCGTCCCGGTGGAGGGAGTGGTATCCATCCAGGTGGAGGGGCAGGGAGGACGAGGAGGAGGAGGAGGAGCGTGAGGGGCAGGCAGAAAACTAGAGCATTACAGGCCTCATCCTCACAATGGACAGGTGAACCACAGGGAGCAGGAGCTGCTCTGGACAGAAGCTTCTGCCCTGCAGTCCACAGGGAAGCGATCTCCAGCCTGCGGGTATGTGGCCCTGGAGCTGTGGGCTGGGGACACGGCACATCTTGCTCCCTAGAGGAGCTTGGCTGCTGATCTGTGTGTGACCCCAGGGTCAGGGCAGAAAGAAGGCCCTGAGGAGTAGGAAGCCAAGACAAGGAGGTCCAGGAGGGGGAGGCAGACACAGAGAATGTGTCTGTGGGGACAGCAGGGTAAAGACAGTGACTCGGTCCATCAGGACAGGATCGGCTCCCTGAGTCCAGAGGGGCCCAAGAGGCCCTGAGTGCCCCTGCTATGACCGTCCTGTCCCTGGCCCTGAGGCCTGAGGCCCACTGGTACCGACCCGGTCCAGGGTGAGTGTCCCTCAGCTGCTCAGCTGCAGCCACACCCCGGAAGCAAGGCCAGGTCTCAGACCTCCTTGGCTTCAGGAAGAAGGAAAGAACCCTGATTACTCCCAGATGCCTGCTCCGAGCAAACACCGCATACCGCAGCTCCTCCCCGTGGGGCTGGGAGGTGCCCCAGCCGGGCTCACAAGCGGAACCACGGAGCTCGGATCTGTGGCCTGGAAACGTGGCGGCCTCCTCTACCCAGAAGCCTGGCCGCACCTTCCTGCCTGGCCATCTGTCTTCAGGTTACCTCTTCCCACAGCCAAGGAGAGGCGGTCACAGCTGCTGCCTGCTGTGTCTCCGGAAGAGGAGCTTCCTCACGGAGGGGACGGAGAGGAAGACGAGGCTTCCACAGACTCCCAGCCGCGCAGCCAGGGCTTTCCATGCTGCCCGGGAGGGCGATTTTTCTGCTACAGCCCTGAGAGCTGCATGCTCCTCCTGCGGCACGCGCGAGGCCTTTTCCGTCCCTGTCCCAAGCAAGGCAAAGCTGGCTCCGAGCAGGCAGCGGGCCAGCGCCTGTTCTGCAGACAGGCTCCTCTGGGAACGACTTCCGCTCCTCACGTGGAGGCATTTCCAGCTGTCCTTTGGTGGACAGGGGCCAGTGTCCCCAGCCCTGCGCCAGGTCCCACTCCCTCGTCCCTGTCCCTGCACAGAGGGCTTTGGCTGACGCCACCCGCAGCACTGCTGCTGGGAGGCCCTGCGGAAATGCGGGCCTTCGAGGCCATCAGCCTGGAGCTTAGTCGTGGCGAGGCTCAGCTTTGTCCCACACGCACAGCGAGGCTGCCGCAGTGGGCCTGGCGCCTGAAGCCCGGGCGGTGCCTGTGTGGCTGCTGTCCTGGCCACCCCTGGGTGGATCACGAGCAGCGCTGGGGTCGAGGGGGAGCACGCTAAGGGAACCCTGCAGCAAGTCCTCGCGGGGCCCACAGGGTGGCCGAGGCCGCGGGAAGGACAGGGAGAAGGCACCCGCGTTGACAGAGACAGGCAGCGCAGAGGCGCAGTGCGGCGGGACGAGGAACGCGCGCCGAGCACGGCTGGGCATTCTAGGTATTTTCTCCCGCATTATTATGATGCATCAGTTGTTATCACTTGGTCCATTAATTTCTTTCTTTACCAAGGGCAGAGCTCCGGGGACAAAAAGAGATAACATTTGTACCTGCTACGCAAAAGCCTCAGGGATGGGGCACATGGGGCACGGATGCCGAGTGGTGACGAGATCAAGAGTGAGGCGACCCCTGGGGGGAAAGAGTGAGGCGACCCCCGGGGGGAAGAAGGCGACTCCCCAGCGATTCCGGAAAGAGAAGGAAGCAGAGGGAAGCCAGCCGACTTTCCGGGCCTGGGGAATTTGCCAGACAGGCAGCGCGGGAGGAGGGGATTCGGGAAGCCGGCAGAGACCTGAGCTTGCAGCTTCCGCGGGGACTATGCCCTGCGCATCGGCACTGGAGACCCCGAGCAGCAGGAGGAAGAAGCCAGCAACCGGGTTATCTGAAGGCCTTGGGTACCACATAAAGAAATTACCGTTTTCTTTCGGGGTGTGGAGAACTGTCAGATATTTCTTTTTTTTTTCTTTTTTTTCCGGGACCGGGGTTCAAGCTCACGACCTTGCGCTTGTGCCTCGGAGCTACCTCCCTAGCCCTGTCAGATATCTCTTGCTCTTTCTTTATTCTTTCTTTCTTTCTTTCTTTCTTTCTTTCTTTCTTTCTTTCTTTCTTTCCTTTCTCTTTCTCTTTCTCTTTCTCTTTCTTTGTTTCTTTTTAATGTGTTTTGTACAGGTTCTCACTATGCAGCTCGGACCCATAGTGATCATCCTGTTTTCAGCCTCCCCAGTGCTGGGATTACAGGCCTGCTGTTACCACGCCCATCTCGGTGGCCAGCTCAGCGCTGCCCAGGATGGGGGCGCTGCTGCATGTGGTGCAGGGGATTGAACCCTGGTCCCTGTGCCTGCCCAGGCAGGCTCTGAGGCCACTGAGCTATCTCACTGCCTGTCAGATATTTCTGGGCAAATATGAAACTACAAACAAAACCACTGGCCAGAAAGACTACCATTTCTCTGCCTTCTGGTTAAAGATGCAGCAAATGATACTTCCAAAACAAACAAACAAACAATCCTGACAAAGCAGCTTTGTCTATTTTCTTACAGTTAGATTTTAATTAATTAGTACTGCAGTGATGACATAGGAGGAATTATAACTAATTACTTCAAGCTCCTTGCAGTGCACCTGTGTCTGTTTCACAAAGCCACCAGTATTTTCAAAAATAATTTTTAGGGCTGGGGAGCTAGCTCGGCAGCATAAGTACCTGCCTGGCAAGTTCAAGGCTCCAAGTTTGATCCCCGGTACCACATTCTGTGCCAGCCTCATAACCCAGGGTGGACCATGCCACCCCAAACTGGGCGTGGTGGCACATGCCTGTGATCTCAGCACCGAGGAGGCCATGACAGGAAGTTCACTACAAGTCTGAACTGCATAGCGAGACCCTGAATCAAAATAATATTAATTTTTAATCCACCACACTCAATATGAAATTTTTGTCTCATCTGCCTATGTATACAAGCTCCACACACACACACATCAGATTTGTGTAAGGGGGACTAGAGTTGGCCAGTGTTGTGATTATTTACCTGCAAAGTAATATATTAATTTATCTTTTCACGTCTGCTTTGTTCCTTATGTGACAGCCTTACTCAGTTTTGCACTGTGTTCTCTCCTATGAGTGGAAAGAAGATGGGAATCTTGATGCCTATTGTGGCTGAATGCACCAACGTCTTTGCTTAGTTTTAATATTTAGAAGAACAATGCAAATGCTGTAACTTTTTAAAAGCTGAAGAACGGAAAGAAAGAGCAGTCTCCTCCAGAAAGCTATTCTGAGGCGCCTGCTGTGCTGGTTGGATCCCACTGAGGCTCAAAATAGGGACTCTCCAGAAGCAGAGGCACTGTCCTGGGGTGGGAGGGTGTGCAGCTTCCTCACCACTGTGCTCCACGATGTCCCAGCCTGGACTGCGGGCACTGGTGGGCACAAGGTGAGCACTGGGTGCTGGGGTGCTCTTGGGGGCACTGGGCACTGGGGGTCCCAGGGGGCACTGGGAGCTGGGGGACCCCAGGGAGCACTGGGTGCTGGGGGGCTCCAGGGGGAACTGGGAGCTGAGGGTTCCAAGGGGCACTGGGTACTAGGGGGCTCAGGGGGGCACTGGTTGCTAGGGGCTCAAGGGGACACAGGGCACTGGGGATCTCCAGAGGAATGGGCAGAAGGTACACGCTCAGGGGCACCTCTAAGCAGCATTCATTAATAGGCTCAATACTGAAAACCACACCTCAGTCTCAGAATGCCTGTATGAATGAAATGAAGCCTCTACTTTAGTCATGTTTTGACAGATCTCCATGTAAAACAGCCCTAGGTTCTGTTGCAAACTTGTGCATGCTTGCAGTTAAAATTTTTATTATATTTGGAAAGAGTAAAACAAATATATCTCCCATATCTCCTAGCCTATCCTGAGACTTGACTTCAGTTTCAAAGGAAGAAGGTCAGCGCAGAATCTTGTACAGGGAGGGATCCAAACGGGATGAAGAAACAAGGATGTGATCTAATGTCGCAGGTCCATTTGTCTTCCTCTAAGACACAAAATCACTGTAAGCAAGTGGCTATAACCCCCAACAAGCAGAGCAGTGAGAAGATGCCAGACAAATGCAAAAGACCAGGAGTCAGGACTGGCCACCGGGCCTGCTTGTCTTCCGTGTCGATTCTCTTCAACAGAGATTGATTGGAGCCTTGGAAGAGAGCGAATGCCATTCGGTTTGGATATGTCATCCGCAAGCCTGAACTCCCAGGCCACGTCATTAGCCAGTAGCTGACTACACATACACAGGAGAAAGGAGCTTGGAATAGCACGTTAGAAGTGTGCCTTTTCATGACCAGAGTAACGGGCTTGCATTGGGGTCCAATCACCCATTGAGCTGCCTCTACTTCTCCAATTGTCAGATACTTTTCTCCATACACTCTGTCACCAGTACTGACACACATCCGTGATAGAGACATACAACCTGCAACCCCAGCATGTGGGAGGATGAGGCAGGAGGATCAGCAGGAACTTGAGACCAGACTGGGCTACTAAAGTGAGCTCAAGCCAGCCTGAACTGCATAGCGAGACCCTGTCTCAGACAAAAAAAAAAAAAAAAAAAAATGTACGAAAAATTACTGTACATCTACACAAATCCCTCCAGACTACTGCCTCTCCGCACGATCTGTCCCCAAATCATCTGTTCCTAAGGGCCTTGGAGAAATGTTTCAGCATCCTACTTTAGTTCATATCAAAATTTAAAAGTAGCGCACACACCATGAAGGCATTCTGCCTATTACATCTACCCCAGGCAGCCCTTGCTTTTCTCCTCAGGCTCAGGCAGATGTAACTCTGAGGAGCGGCATGACAGGAGATGCCCTGGGAGGCTGCTCTGCGCGACACGTGTAGTTGGGGTCTCCCAGCCACTGCTGCATGGGCGGCCCCGCTTCCCTCTCCTCTCAGAGAGAGACGGCAAACACTAGCTCATCCCAGACACGTGGCATGAGTGTCAGCAGCTTGTTGCGCCCCCATTCCACTGTAGGTCTTTGAGTCCTCGGAGCTATCATTTATGTCCTAGTGAATGACAAGGCCTTTCTGAACATTTTTGAAATAGTAAATGAAAGCAAGAGACCTGGAATAAGAAAAGATTAAAGGCAATGTTGTGGTTTGTATCTAGCTGTCCCCCCCTCCAGTCCCTATGATGCTGGGGCAGTGTCTTGAAACCTCCAGGAACTGTGAGCTAAATAAACCTTTCCTCCCCTAAGCTTGCTTGTCCCGCATTTGTCCCTGCAACGACAGAGAAAAGCAACTAAGACAAGAAAGGACGATATTCTCCAGTGGGAGAAGGGCCTGGATGTTTTAGGTTGGTGTTTACTATATGTAGCAGATAAGCTCATTTCAATAAAAAGCAAAGAAATATTAGCGAAGTATGGAAAAGGAGAAGAAAAATTTAATGTCCCCACTGCCACCCACCCTGCGCTTTCCAGTTCTTCCACTTAGTGTTCACAGCACCGCTCTGACCTACACACCACCTCACCCTATTTAAGTGGAAGGAAACTTGGCCCCTAAAGCAGTCAGAAAAGGAAAGAGAAATGGCCAAATTAAGATATTTAGAAAGTGACAAGACAGCAACTCAAAGAAATCTAGCACCTTTCTACTGTAATACACAGCAAAAAGGAAGTTTACCAAAACAAAAACAAAAATCTCCAACAAATTATATTCTGTACATAACTCTTAAAATTGCAAAAAAAAAAAAATTATGTACACCAAGCTGATTCTTGAGGGGTATTTTTTTATTTACTTATTTGGCACAAGGTCTCACGATGCAGCTCAGATTCATAGCGATCCTCCTGCCTCAGCCTCCCCAGGGCTGGGATTACAGGTGTGCGCCAGCAAGCCTGGTTTCAGCAGCCTGCACGGCGCGCCCGAGCTTCTGAGGCTGGCACAGCGTGTGCTCCAGTGTTGGTCCCTGTGCTTGCCAGGCGGGCTCTTGGGCTGCTGAGCTCCTCTTAAGAGTTCTTTACTCTTGGGTTACTGACCCTAAAGCTGAAATCAGCCCTGGTGGGAAAAGGCCCTCCCCACTGTCCTCTTCTGCTTGTCATCATTTTCAAGCCTCACCAAAGGCAGCCCAGGGTTCAGGTCCCTGAGGACGCCTCTCCCTGGTGAGACAGAATGCAGACAATCACTGTCCCAGCTCCGTGTCACCGTGCACAGGCTGTGGGCCATGATGACTGGCCTGAGCCAGCTGGTCCTGGGCTTTTTACCCCCACGGGTCATCGTCACTTCCAAGTTCCCTGCCTGACGCCTAACAAACCCGAAAGTCTCAGTCCGTAAGCCCTGTGGATGTCGCTGAGCTGGGCAGCCTGGGAACAGGAATGGAAATTCTTAGCATTTTTAACTTTAGCTTAGGCAGTGAGCACTTCAGAAGTGATGAGCCCCAGTTTTAGGCTCAGGCTCCGTAAGTCTTGCCCCACTACTGAGCACGCCCGCCTGGGAGCGGAGCCACGAACCTCAAAGAGTGGGGGTCCATGCTGCACGGAGCCGGCACTATGGAGAAGGGGCTTTCTACAGCGCGTCCCACAGGCAGCGCCCCCGAGGCAACGCCGGCTCCCTGAGGTTTGGGAAGCCTCCACTCCGCTCGCTTCTCACGGCATGCCCATCCTGTACCCTGGGATAAAACGCAATGAGAGCGTCACGTGGCTCCTCCTACAGGAGAAGCCCACCGCACAGAGATAAATTAACGATCATGGTGAAAGACGGGCAATCGGAAAACAGGCACACAAAGGGGACAAGAGACAGTGCGCTGGAGGCGCTGAAAGGAGGTGGGGAGGAGACGGCTGCAACGCGCGCCTAGCAAGGCTGAGACACGTGTGGCCGCTGCCTGCTGTAGGCCCCGGTGCGCCAAGAGGAAAATCTGTTCACAAATTCAGATTTCTCCAAATTTGTGTGACTGATTTTTTTTTTTTTTTTCCTTTATATGCCATCTATTAAAACTAATCACATAGAAACAGAGCCTAAGGACGGGCCAAATGGCTCAGCAGATTAAAGCACCTGCAAGCAGACCCAGGGGCCTCAGGTTCCATTCCCAGGCCTTCTTTGCTGGCCCCACCCCTGGGGGCATGCTGAGATGGCAATTGAGACTAGGGGTGGTGGCACACGCCTGTAATCCCAGCTCTTGGGAGCCTGTAAACAGGTGGATCACTACTCGTCCAATCTAGCAATGAGACCCTGAACACTTTGTAGACCCTTCCCTAAAATACAGAAAAAGAAAGAAAGAAAGAAAGAAAGAAAGAAAGAAAGAAAGAAAGAAAGAAAGAAAGAAAGAAAGAAAGAAAGAAAGGCTAACATTCAGCTATCCTCTAGTGAAGCTCCACTGAGCAGGATGACCTGGGCAGTATTTCTGTCTCCGCTTGTGTTTTCAGAAACCCATGCTGCAGAGGCCAGAGGTGACACTGAACTCCCCACGAACGCCCAAGGAGCCCAGGCTAGGCTGTGAGGTGGGCGCGGCACTGACAGCGAGTCTTACACTTCCGCCCACGACGACTGCTTTAGTTCCATAAAAAAACTCTTGTGATTTTTTTTGTCTCCACCATGGGTTCCTGCCACAGAAATAATGCATCTGAAGGTGACAGTGTGGTCGGAAGGATCCATTCGGTTCTAGCAAGAGTGATAAACACACGCTGTGGGTGGAGGTGCTCTCTCTATCAGGAAATCTCAACGCCAATCCACGGTACTGCCGTCGGTGACTGCGCTTAGGAAAAGGAAAAACGAATCTTTCCACGGGAAACCCCAGCATCGGGCTCCTGGCCGCCACATCAGGAAAATCTCATTAAACGCAAAACAGCCAAAGAGAAATCAAACAACCACAGAAAATTATGTGCCTCATCTGCATGTTTCTGAAATCTACAGCAAGACAGAGATGCTGGACCCTAACCAAACAGGCTGCCAGCAGATTTCAAACTGAAATTACACCTTTCTCCAAAAATGTCTGAACTTGGAGAGTTTTAGAAGTCCGACAGTGAGCCTCCCTTCCTGGGCACCGCACACAGCATCTTGGAAGCTGCCGTGGTGGCCCGGGACATAATTAGCATACGTATCCCGAAATGTGTTCCTGCCAGCATGTTATTTATGTACTCTATCATTCTATCTCTAGGTACACACAAGATATGTGTGTACACAATACACACACACATAAAGCATCATTTGAGATTTCGATATAGAATCATGAAAGATAATTCTTAGGATTGCTACACAATCAATTTTATTTTTTTGAAAATATTTTGCTTAACATAAGAATTTAAACGGATAGATCTAAAAACTAGATAGATCGCTGTGTGAAAATGATTCAGAATGAACAACACAGCTAAGTATTTCAATAAACATGCAAATGTTTTTGTTTGTTTGTTTGTTTGTTTTGTTTTTTGGTGGGACTGGGGATTGAGCTCAGGCCCTTGTACTTGCCAGGCAAGCACTTATTCTACTGAGCCATCTCCCCAGCCCAAGAATTTTTTTTTTTTTTTCAGAACCAGGGATTGAACTCACAACCTTGTACTTGCCAGGCAGGCACTTGTGCCCCTGAGCCATCTCCCTGGCCCCTAAACATGCAAATTTTGGAAAATTACATTATTATTAAATTTTCAGTTCCAGAAGTTACACGTACTGACTTTCTTTAGGACAGAGTAGGTAAGTTTACAAGACAAATACCGTAGAGGAGAACGGTGGGAGGCCGGAGCATGAACAAAGCCATGTGACTTACAAGCTGCGTGCGAAGGGCGCCCGGCAGCCAGTGACCCGAGCGCCTCCCCACGACTGCGAGAGGCCGTCTTGTAAACACTTCCTAGAGCCAGGGCTCTAATTTTCCAGAGCAGCAAAAATTTAAAACACGTATTGTTTCAAAATCAGAAATATCGGCGTCTTTCTTTCCCAGCACCTTCCGATCACCAAGGGCGGGAAACAGCTAAATGCCGAGCGCTTTGTCTCCCTGAGTCAATATTCACGTTTACCTGAGGTTCAGGCTTGCACAGCTCTGTAGTTCTACACGGCAGTTTATGCGAGAGAGCTGTAAAACATCCTAGCTTTTTCTGTAAGTCGCTTTCGGTCATTAATCAGTGGAGAACCATACAGGACCTTCTTGCTGTGTAGATACTCATCTGCAGCTTCTTTGTTCAGATTCTGAGCTAACTGGGAAGCCGTCAGCAGGAAAGGGTACGCTTGGCCCAGTGAGCCATCCCTGGGCCCTTGTTCTTGTAGACTTGATCACATTGGTGCTGGGTCACCGGCCTGTGGTGCTGTGCTGCAGGCCAGGTGGGGTGCTGGCTCTGCTAGCCAACGGGATGTCCCAAGGGTGGCAAACACCTGGAAACCTCAGCACCTGGAAAGCTCTGCCTCACTTTCACAACGTGGCCATTCCTGCATTCTCAGAAACACCTCAGAAATATGAACCTTTGGGCCATGGAGATAGCTCAACAGGCTAAGCACCTTCCTGGCAAGCACAATGACCCAGGTTCGATTACTGGTACTACATGCTACACCAGCTACTGAAACCAGGCATGGTGGCACATACCTGTAATCCCAGCACTGGGGAGGCTGAGACAGGAGAATTAGTAGGAGTCTGGGCTGTCTAGCAAGACTCTGTATCAAATAAATAAATAAATAAATCTTTTTTGTTTTGTTTTGTTTTTGCAGGACTGGGGATTGAACTCAGGTCCTTGCATTTACCAAGCAAGTATTTATTCTACTGAGCTATCTCCCCAGCCCAAATAAATAAATCTTTAAAAAATAAAAGCATGGACCCCGGCAACTGGAAAGCTGTCCACAGACACACAAGAGGGACTCAGAGCTCAGTACCTGCATCCTCTCTTAAATACATGTTGCAGCTTTTTTGTTTTGTTTATGTATGTGGCACAGGGTCTATGAGGTCTCACTACATAGCTTGGACTTGTAGTGATCCTTCTGTTTTCAGCCTCCCAAGCAGTGGGATCATAGGTGTGTGCCACCACGCCTAGTCTCCATCTTGGGGAGCCCTGGGGGCAGGGCCGGCACAGCAGGCCAGGGATCGAACTCCAGCCATTGTGCTCCGCCTAAGCAGGTGCTTCGCTCTGCTGAGCCATCTGGCCGGCCCTCGTTACAGTTGTAACAACTCAAACTATGCATTCATTTAAAAGGTGTCCATGGGTCCAAGGGCCAGCTCCGGCATAGAGCAGGCTGGCAAGGTGGCTGCACATAAAAAGACACAGACCTGCTTCCTCCTTGTACACAGCTGCGCCCCACTGCTGGTGCTCGGGACAAGAAAAAGAACCAAGCAGAGGATGACCTGTTGGCTCCAGCAGGCGTGGGGCCTGGCAAACCCAAGCAGTGGGTGTTGCTAAAAGAGCCTGAAGGGCCAGCGTACACCCAGCCCAGGAAGAAGTCACTGACATGTCTGGCAACTGGATGAGTGCAGAGCTACAAAGGAGGTGGTTGGCTAGTGTGGGCAGAGGCGTCCTGCATGAGCGACTCTTGCATTTTGCTTTCCCCAGGCAGAGCCTGTGCACAGCAGCAGCCAGCGAAGGTCGGGCTCACGCTGAGAGGTGACTCGGGCCTCTCAGGGCCACTCTCCGAGTGCCACGCCCTAGCAGCACACTCAGCTACCCCCCACAACATTTTGTGGCTCCCAAATTTGATTAACATGCTGATTTCTTATGTAGTTCTAAAGCCATAGCCAGAGCAATTAGAGAAAGCCATAAATGGCATGCGAACAGAGAGAGGGGCGTCAGATTCTCCCTGTTTGCAGATGCGATGGGCAGAATGATCTGACAGCGTCACCAAAAGACTCTTAGATCTGACAAACCCAGGAGCAGTGCCGGTCGGTCGCAAACCCAGCATGGAAAATTCAGCAGCACTGTCAGAATACATGAATGACTCAATTGCTGAGAACCAAGTCCCGGAAACCATCCCATGCCAAGGGACACCTAGGACCAATGAAATGAAAAATCTTGACCTTGCACTTACAAGAAAAACTGAAGACATAAGGGAATGAAAAGATCTCTCACGTTCATGGGTTGGAGGAACCGATAGTACTAAAAAGGACATATTATCCAAAGTAACTTAGAGATTCAATAAAGTTGTTTCCCTCAAAAGAGAGATGATATGCTCTCCAAAACCAGAAAAGAACAATTCTACAAGTCACATGAAAACACAAAAGATGCCAAAACCTACTATTATCTTGAACCCCCAAAATAAAGCTGATACCAAGACATACTATGGGGCTATGTGAACCAAAACAGCAGGAAAATAGGCTAAAAATGAAGCATAGAACAGAGCGCAGACCCCAAAACAAAGTCACACATCTATTCTATTGCCAACTGATGCTTGACAAAAACATCCCAGATAAATATTAACAGCCTCTCGGGGGTGGGGACATAGCTCAGCAGTGCAGCCCCTGCCCGGCAAGTACAAGGTTTTATTATTTTCTTTGTAAAGTTTTCTACTACTTACTCACGGGCATGAAGGAAAAGGCAAGCAGCTCTGGGTGCGTTATTATTCTTTCGTGTGCACAAAATAAGGAAAACAAACTCAGATAAGACGTGGGGCCTTCTGGGTGCCCAGAGCCATGGTTCCAGTTGGCAGTGAAACTGGAACCCTCCCAGAGATGTTGGGAAGAAAGCATTCCTCCCCAAATAGCCGGCATTGCAAGGTTGCACTGTCAACAGGACAGTAACCATGCACTGGTGGCCAGGGAGTACTGCACAGAGGCCACTGCAAGCCAGGCTCGCTGGGGACACCCATAATCCCAGACCCTGGAGGCTGAGGCAGGAGGTGGACAAGTTCAAGATGAGAGAGATCCTGTCCTAAAATTTATAAAGTGCAAAGGGCTGAGGATGGGGCTCAGGGAGAGGACTCTGGGTTCATCCTCAGTCCTGCAGAAATAAAGGTAGAAAGGGGGGAAGATGGGAAGGGAACGGAAGTAGCAGAACTGGCAGCAAGTGAGGGGCGGCACAGGCGAGCCAGCTCGCTGGGCGGGGCAGTGCTGTGATGAAGAAGAAGCCCTGCGATGGAGGCCTCGGCACAGACCCAACCTCAGCACGGTCAGAAGATGATCAGCACTTCCTAAAAGCTAAAGGTTAGCCCGAGTGGTCCAGAGACTCGGCTTCAAGAACATGGAGCACTTTGCTTTTGCAGGGCCTGGGGGCTTCAGTCTGCTTTCTCACCTTTACCTACTTAAAAGGAAATAAGTCAAATGCTATGGAATTATAGAAGTAGAGAACTTACTGTGAGGTGCTTTACAGCTCAGCTATGTGTCACTCCATGCCGCTCTGGTGACCTCGCCACACTGTACAAATACAGATGTGCTGCTGTCTGAGGACACGCCCGCCTGAACACACCTGGGCACCGCTGGCCACACCTGGGCACGCCGGGATACACCTGGGGCCTGGGAACCACGGCTTTCCTGTCCGGGAGCGACACTGCCAAAGAGTCAGCCCCAGCACGTTTTCAGTGGATTAAACTGTGAGGAGATCCATGCAAGGCACCCTTCAGTGGGAAAGTCATCGTGCAGGGGGAGGAAGTGAAAGGACGTCCTCGGTGCATGGGGCACCAGCTTCTGAGGGTTGCGATGCATAAACGGCCTCAGTCTGAGGACTGAACACTAATATACAAACTCTGACTTCTGAAGAAAAGAAAAACAGCATTTTGGACTTCGGCACAAACTTCTTCCACCGTCACAGGCCGGAGAGAGTTCTCTGCTTTGCAAAGCACTGATCGGCTGCCCACCGCACAGCTGCAGCTCTCCTCCTTCCAGTACCCTCAGCCTTGAAGCCAACAGTCAGTCCGAGCTAGCTGCCACTGGGGCATTGTCTCCAAAACACCTCCAGTTCACACACACACTGCGCTCTCTACAGTCATGGTCCTCAGGTCAGCTGCAACTGCCCTGGGGCTGAGCCTCAGCCCTGGCTGACCATGTAGCTTCCAACAATGCTCCCTGGATGTAGGGAGCCCTGGATGTGGGGACTTGGGAACTCGGCACTCCCCAGCACCTCTGCTTCTCTTGAGGCGCCCCAGCCCCTGCCTGTGCCTCCAGGACCCCGCTGGCCTCTCCTCCCTTCCCACCCCCTAAGTGCTGCTAGGCTGTCTCTAGACCTCTCCTTCTGTCCACCTAGGGCCTGGGACAGAGATCCTGCCCACACCTGTCACATCCCATCACATTATCAGACGCAACTTTCTCACCTGATTTTCTTGACACCTGCTGACTGCATGAACGCCATGTACTCTGTGGTCTGTGTGTGTGTGGGCCCAAGTTTACTCACTGCCTTATCTTTGACACACAGTAAGCTACCAATACACTTGTTGGAGGAAAGAATGAGTGAATTAATGAGTCAAGAATTGCTGAGACAGCACAAAAATACAACTACTTGAAGCACACTATGCAAACGCACATTTGGGGTGCATGTGGTGGGGGGAGGGTGCTCCTAGCTGAACTCCAAGCAGAGTTCGGGTGCAGGAAACCACCAGCCCATCCTCTACTGTACCCCGGAGACTGTGCCTCAAAGGTCCACGCTGCTCTGCACGGAAGCAGCGCCTCTCCGCTGGCCTCGGGAGCGACAGAGGCGCCAGCTTCCTGGCCATGATTTGTGGGCATTCACCAGCTCGGTGTTTCTAGGTTTGCAGTGGCCACTTGACTTGCACAAGCCCAGCTCTCTCTTCCTAACTCGGCGACATTCCAGGAGACCCCACTTCCCTCACACCCAGCAAGCCGTGGACGGCTCGGCCATGCCTGGGGAGACATCCTGCTGCCGTCCTCCTGAGCAGCTCGTCTTCCTCAGCTTAGCGACCATGTCCTAGTGTCCTACTTCTAGCTAACGGGCTTATCTTTAGCCCCTCTTAGCACGCGTGCGCGGCTGGCCACAGGACAGCACCAGTGTGAGACACGCCTCCTGGGGACACTGTGAACGCTGCCAGCCTCCTTCCAACCAGAACCATCCTAGTTTGCCTACTGCATGTTTCTTCTAGAGAAAATAATCAGGAAAATCAAGCCACCATAAAGAAGGTTCTAGAGCAGGCTCCGACTCAGTTTTGCTTTCTAAAGCTCCAGTTATTCCTGGTCAGCTATGGTCTAAAACCATGAAATCAAAAACTCCAGGAAGCAGCAGAGCCCACTCGTAAGTTACGCTTGCACAGTTCATCTCACGACAGTCGCAATTGTGCACTTCGCTGTCACATGCTGCTCCTGAGTGAGCGAGCGTGTGCACCGTCCCCAGTCCAGGCACCCGGGGGCTGGGGCGCACCTTGCATGCATGGCGCAGCTTCCCAGGCATTGCTTCACCCCCTCTGCTGGGGGCTCACAAGCCCCACAACACCCATGCTCATCACCGTCCTCCCAGCGTTCTCCAAGGAGGACATAGCCATGAGGAGCTCACACTGAAGATACGGACGGCACCAGGCTGCCGCTGAATTTCCCAGCCAATGGGACCGACTCCTGCTCTCTTGCTATTCCATAGCCAAATAAGAACATGCATGGCTCTTTGCTGAGTTCCTAGAAGTAGGAGATGAACAGGATAATTTGCTTCTTAGTATTTTATTGCTTGTCCTTCTAATCTTGTAATCCATATGAGAGACCATTACTGAGGCTGTAATATCTTGTTGGTTGAATAATGGGAACAACTCATGCTAAAAGCAAACATGTAACAAAGAAATGTATCCGTGAATTGCACACGGCCAGCTGGGGCTGGAAAGGCAGCCAGCCCCACTTAGGCTTGTTTCCAGAACACACGGCAACTCCAAATCTCTCCTGTGTGCAGGAAGATCCAGACCTCTACTACTCCAAATGCAGGCAGTTTGCCTTAAAGCTACTTAAAGGGACTGCCCTTGGGGCTATTCAGCACTCGGGAGGCTGAGGCAGGAAGACTGCAAGTTTAAAGCCAACATGGCATACACACCAAGACTCTGTCTCAAATAGACAAAAACAAAACAAAATGAAAAGATCGATTCTTCATGAAAATTATACCACAAGCTGGCAACTAGTTAATACCTCCTGGTGGTAGCTAATGCCCCAAACCAGGCAAAATTACTTAATTACTTGACTGACAAAAAGCTGCCATTTCAAAATAAAACATCAAATAAAAACCATACTTACAATTATACTCACATGAGTGAAAGGTTATAAGGACGCTGAACTCAGAATACTGGGGCGGGGGTGTGACGATGTTTAGGGCCCAGATATGCTCACCCCAAGGGAAATACCGAAATTCATATGAACCCGAGCCTACACCCCTGCAGGGACTTTTTTTGGCAAGTCATTTCTATTCAAGTACAGAAATACTACCTCTAGCTTTTTTATAAAAAAGTCAAACTAAATAGGTAAACTATGGCAGCCAGTCACCTGCCTCTAATGCCTTCCCCTTCTTGAAGACCAAAGTTCCTGCTAGCAACCTTTCCTAGTGGAAATGTCACACAGACATCCACCAAGGCAGGTGACGGGGCAGGTGGCCAGGATTCCTGGGGTCCATGTGGATCCCCAGAGAAGGGTCTGTCAGTCACACATGGTAGTCCTCGGGTCAGGCCAGCACACTTAAAGGGAAACCCTTGTCCTTCAAGTGGCTGGCATCCTATGGAGTTCTTAATGCCACTCGTTCTCTAGGAGAACAAATGCCTCTATGCCACTTAAGGGACATCCGTCAGTCATGCTATCCCTGTGGCCAAGACCAAAGCCCTCGGCTTCCTGGAACGTCCAGAAGGCCCTCCCTGGCTTCCGGTTCGCCTCCATCCTGCTCTGTGCTCCTCCCCACAGCCCCAGGCACCAGGGATCTCAGGAGCCCTCACCCTCCTGCTGGGCTAACCCCTGTACCTTTGAAAGACAGACAGTGGGCCACACAGGCTTGTCCCTGACGGCACCCCTTTTCCAAGACTGCTTATGGCCTATTTAGACCCAGACCATGGTAGGAGAGTGCTGAATTCCTGGCAGCAGTTGGCCAACCATAGGGCACCCCTATCCCCAAAACGCGAAAAATGCCCAAGTCTGGGCTATCTAAGACAGCTGCTTATTCTCATAAATATGTAAATACACTTTGCCAGGACATACTTTGCTTTGGCAGATTTCAGGGCGACCTGCATTTCTGGAACACATGGGGAGGGCATTTTAGTCCCTTCAGGAAATTCCTAGATCTTTGTGATGTTTTCAGCCCAACAGAGGCCAGCGGCAGAAGCTGAACCTAAGCAGACGTTGTCCCCAAACTCCTCTGTCGGGAGCCCCAATGGCACTGTGCCCTCCTCAGACTCAGGAAGTGTGTCCCGAGGGGAGTGTGTGGCTTGGATGTGCTCTTGGGAAGCAGCTCACGCTCCTTGGGACCCTGGACCCCCGCAGACCCCAGCTGGCCTCAGGCAATGGCTTGGGCACTCCTCAGAGCAAATCCAAACAAAAATTATTAGGAGAATGCAGAGCTGCCAGGGGACAGGTGCCCATCTAAATCAGACCCAGCCTGCTGGGCACCAAGTCAGCCATAAGAGGAAGCCTTCTCCTACCTGGCTGACTGGCTGTCCTCACACCTGAGCTTGGCCCGCCAGCCGGAACCATGTCATAGTCGCCTGTCCCTGGCAAGCGCCGAGAGACCCAGAGCCATGAGGGAGGGACAACGATGAGGCCACGGGGGTCATGGGGCCCCCGCTGGTACTGACCAGGGTGTCCTGAGCATGTGCACCCTGCACTGTCCCTGTGTCTGTAGGGTGGCTCAGCAAGCAATGGGCTAGCCCACTGGTGGCATTTTCTGTCTGGATGGGCACAGGGGGGCAGGACCTGGGGTCCATCGCAGCCAAGGACCACATCCACAGACCAAAGCTTCCAAGGAGAGCCAGGGCCACACGCAAAAGGCAGTGTCTCACCCAGCCTACATATCTCTTGACTGATGCCTCACAGAAAAGCTCTGATATCACCCCCATTTTCAAAGTTGTGAAGCGCATAAATGACTTCTTCCAAATAACTGTCATAGGATAAGCTATTTTCTGTGACTTCTATAAAGTCACCAGCAGAGCTAATGCCACTGCAATTTTGGCTCAATTTCAACATAATGCAATGGCTCAATTTCAGCTAGAGTTTGTGAGCAAGAACTGGTCATCTGGGGGCCGGCAAAATAGCTCAGTGGACTAAAGCGCCTGCTTAGACAAGTGCAGGGATCATCGTGGTTTGATCCCTGGCACCACATGCAGTGCCAGCCCTACCCCTAGGTGGGCTGAGCTGGCCATAAAGTCCAGGCATGGTGTTGTGGACCTGTAATCCCAGCACTGGGGAGGCTGAAAGCAGGAGGATTCCTATGAGTCCAAGCTGCATAGTGAGACCCTGAAACAACCAAATACATTTAAAGAAGAAGAAGAAGAAGAAGAAGAAGAAGAAGAAGAAGAAGAAGAAGAAGAAGAAGAAGAAGAAGAAGAAGAAGAAGAAGAAGAAGAAGAAGAAGAAGAAGAAGAAGAAGAAGAAGAACTGGCCATCTCCTCTGTCTCAGCTCCAGTGCTGCCTGAATTCCACGCACGATGGCTAATGGAAACCAGCATTTCCGATTGAGGAGGACACAGGCCGAACTGTGCAAGCCTTTACCCAGAAGGAGGAGGATCACCTCCACAGCAGTTCAGACTAAAGTCGTGTGTGGATTTATGGAAGCTTTTATGTCTTACAAACAGCAGCTTCCATGTGGGTGGTGGTTTTGCTTGTGACATAAATCCCTTGCTGGGGACATCACAGCAGGCGATGGCTTCCCCCTCTCCCTCAGCTCAGCCGCTAGAGTGGCCTCTTCAGTCTCAGGCAGTCCCGCAGGTGCCCAGCGACTGGCCAGAGGTGGGATTGGACACCTACCTCTGTCTCTCTGGATCACCATCCAGGGACTCTTCTCCTGTCCCCCAGTTAATGGATACCAGGGTCGCCCCTATCTGGGACCCCACCGCACAAGACTAGGTTCCGCCTGGCTGTAGCCTGCCTGGCTGGCTCCCCCTCCTTCTCCCGGGGACTATGCACGCTCTCAGCAAGCCACAGCTCCTGGGCGCTGGCGCTGCCCTCCTGGTGGCAAAGGGCGTCTTCACAGTAGCACACTATCTGGGGCAGCAGAGGGGTCTCGGCAGCCACTCCCGGGGAAGAGCATCTTCCACCCCTGCCAAGCCAGGGAGGCCTGCTCAGCATTCTGCCCTGCAGGCTCTGCTATGCCCTGAGCCAGCAAGCCTGGTGCTAAGGGACCCCCGGGGTCCGCACTTGGCCTGTGAGATCTGAAACGTTTGCGTTTCTTCTCTTTCCCTCTTTCACCTTTTTTCACTGGTGGGAAATATATTTAACAGCATTTACCATCTTAACTGCATTTCAGCGGCAGTAACGACACAGACCCCAGCACCGTAGTGCAGGCACCCTGAGATCCAGCGCTGCACCCGTCCATGTCTTACAAAGCTGTAACTCAGCCCTGAACAAGGACTCTCGCCTGGCCTCCACCCCCAGCCAACAGCTCCAGGAATTCTGTCAAAATCCCAGGGGAAGTCGCGTGAGCCTAGCGGGGCCGCCTGTGCACCTGCAGGCAGGGACACTGAGGGGGTGAGGACTGGCAGGGAGGGACAGCCCTGCCGGTCAGCCGGACTGCTGGCCCCTAGAGCAATGAAAGGACAGATGGCCGCGACCTGAGCCACCCTGCTGTGCGGTCTTAGAAAATCAATGTGGTGCCGCTGTCTTCCTGTGACACACAGGCAGCGGGGCTCTTTCTTCCTGTCTGGATGCTCCACCCAGCATGGTGCTCTGGCGGTGGAAGGCGGGTTGGTGTCCCTGCCAGCCAGAGTGGCAGCAGACTGCAGACTGCGCCCTGGGGCTGCCACCCCAGGCTGCTACTTGCTCCCCATCTCTAGCTGTCCTACCTCATTGCCAGGCGCTGGCACCCTCTGAACTCTGCGTCCTGAGGACAGGGCAGCGTGGGGACAGGCAGAGGTGGTCCTCCCCACGCAGGGCCCAGTCTCCAGCACCCTCTCGACATTCCCCAGCCAGGCTTGCTCTCTCTCCTCCGTCACCGCCTCCTCTTCACAACTCACTTAAATTAGCTAGAGCTGGTTGCTGTCTAATTTGGCTGGGGAGCTATAAATGACAGCACTGAAAGGCGAGGTCTGCTGTTGGGCTGCTCACCTTCCGCTCATGTCCTGCTCTTGGCCAGTGCCCTCGGAGCCTCCGCCCACGCCCGCCCACGCTGCGCGGAGTGAGCGCAGCGACCTCATGACCCCCAGGTGCTTCCGCGGCCGAGCGCGCTCTGGGCCAAGAGGAGGCTGCTGGAGAGTGGGCGAGACTAAGGGCCCTGCTCTTCCTTGTGCTTTCAAACCCTAACCATTCGCTCACTCACTCACTCGCGCACTCATTTATATTTTGGGCAGTGGCAGGCTTTGCACTAACTGACATCCCTCACGTGATTTATTCACTTGCGTTATTTATGTAGCTGGTTATTTTCTTTAAGACAGAATCTCACTAAGTTACTAAGTTTCCTAGGTGCTGGACTTGAATTTGCAGTCTGCCTGCCTCAGCCTCCCGGTGCCAGAGTGCAGGTGTGTGTGTGTGTGTGTGTGTGTGTGTGTGTGTGTGACCCGTCCAGCCCCAAACCCTTTCTACTCACACTCGCAGTAAGGGCGGCAATGATAAACACCAACTGCTAAGCCAAAGGAAACTCTTGCACCACACTGCGTGGTCAAAGCCAACGCTGTCTGCTCGGGAGACCCGAAGCTCTTACTCTGGAGAATCAACAGCCGTGCCCATGAAGTTTTGTTAAAATGGTCTCTTCACAGCTTTGTTCGAGAAACTGACTGAACATTCCATGGGCTAGACTGGGTCTGTATTTCCCTAGCTCAGAACGTTCTGTTTTGGGTTCCTAACACTAGGCCCCCTTCACGCACCTGGCTCCCTGCCCTCTGCTCACACTGCCCCAAGACTCCAATTGGGCGGGCACACTGCAGCAATGTTCTAATTCTGTCAAGATCGCCCTTCACTTCTCAGCCCTCTTCAGAAGGTAAGATGCACAATCAGTCTTCAGGTAGTGGCTGCAGCTTGCCCCGCACCCACGGTCACCACCTCTGCTCTGAGCGCAGCCTACACAGGAAACCAACCACCTCTGGCCCTCCACGCGAACTTTATTTATTTATTTATTTATTTATTTATTTATTTGGGTGGGACCTGGGATTGAACTCAGACTCTTGCCAGGCAAGTACTTATTCTACAGAGCTATCTCCCCAGCACGTTGACTTTGAAAATGCAAAGAGACTCTGGTTCTCTTTGTTAATTTGCAACACTTGAAGAGACAGAAAGGCGCCTGCATTTATTTATGTCACCAAGTCACTTGGATGAAATGAAAACAGAGGAAAATATGTTTATGTCAAAGCGGCTGTCATGGCTGCCAACATCCTCCTGCCGAGGGCGCAATGCATGCTGGTGACACCCTATCACCTAGCGTCTATGCAAAGAGTTAAAAATGGATGGGAGGCAGAGCCCGAGTCCTTCAGTACACTAACTCAAAACACAAGGCCACGTCTGATTCTGGAAAACGACTGCCTGCGAGAGGCCTCATTACAACAGCTCCCCAGAGAACAATCGGATTTTAAAAATATATAAAGATCAAACCAGCAAGCCTTCCGGGGGTGTTCCACAGGCTGCCTGGCTGATGGGCCCCAGGGCCGCTGGCTGTGTGCCTCCGAGGAGCCCCACTTTCTTGGCCATGTGGTGCACAGAGGCTGGGCCTGCTGCCAGCAAAGGCCGGGGATCCGAGGATAAATCACTGGGCATTAGATAATAACTTACATAATGGCAGCTTTCTGATTCCATTTCAGCAAGCAGTAATCCCAAGGCCAAGGATCTCATGCAAGAAAATGTACTAACTTTTTTCCTTAACAAAGTACTTATGGTAAAATATAACCTCTGTCTGCCCTGAGATTTAATGCTATTATGGAAGGAAGAGCACTCATTTGCTTTCATTTCATTCACACTTGACAGCTCTGATCCATCACCAGACAGATACATTCACTGACGGTGCAGGAGGAAGTCACTAGGTCTTTTTATTTTTTGTGTTTTGTTTTTGGGACCAGGGTTCAAACTCACAGCGTTGCACTTGCCAGGCAGGCACTTGTGCCATGGAGCTATCTCCCCAGCCCCAAGTCTCTAGGTTTTAACCCTGATCCACAGGGAAGGAAAATGCCATTCCAACAGGTTGGAGGAGGGTCAGCCTCGCAGTGCTCCGTGGTTCCTCATTAGGTACGTGGACCTCACAGAATCCGCCTTTTTCAGACAGCATCCCCTCCCATCTATGGGAAACCCACCCCCGCCCTGACCCCGCGCAGGCGCACCCCAACTCTGAGTGGCTATGGGCTGAGGAAGCAGAGGCTCTTCACGAGAATGGAGCCAGTGACACGTCAGGTCTGGCAAAGGGGCTCTGCGGAGGCGTCAGGACAGAAGCCCCAGGTAGATGTGAAGCCGAGCTCCTGCGGCCACCCCAGGCCCCAAGGGGAGGGCCCGCCATGTTAGGCCGGAGCAGGCCCTGAAGTGGAGTCAGGGAATGATCAGGGCCTGGTGCCGGGGCAGGAGCCACGGGGACTTGGGTCAGTCTCGGTCCCAAAGCCAGTTATGGGCCCTCAAGCCACTGGACAGTGTGCTCTCTGACTCCTGAATCTGAGCTGACAGAAGCGTAAAGAACTCCCATCAAGGGTGTAGCCGGAAAATCGGCGATGTAGACGAGTGCTGCCAGGAGCACATGAAGGCTTCCGCCAATCTCTTCACGCCTACGTCTGGTACGAATAACTCAGGAAAGGATGCGCCTTTGCTGAAGCTTAGTACGCAGCCCTGGAGAGGGAGATTTGAAGTCAGATTTACCTAGTGGATAAGGGAAGTGTCCTTTCAAAGTTTCCAGCTATTCTGGTTTCTAGGTTTCTAGCTTCCATCGCTGCTGTTCATTATATATTGTTCAACATGAACTCCAAGCAGGAAAACATATATATTTGGCAATGGATGGACTAAGCCTAACAACAGGTTTTTACATTTTTATTTAATCTGAAATGCTGCTAGACATCAGAGTAAGAACACAGAACTGATTTTTACAAGAAATTAACCAAGTATCAGAACCACCCACAAGCGCCAATCCTAAATTTTCTGATCATCAAAAATATATTCTAGGCCAGCGTGATAGCTCAGTGGTCTAAAGCACTTGCTTAGGAAAGCTTAGGTGGCAGTAGGGACCAATGTTTGATCCCCAGCACCACAGGCTGCGCCAGCCCCACCCACAGGGCAGGCTGAGCCAGCCATAAAGAAAAAAAAAATCTAATTAAGTAGCACTATCTATAGGTGGCACTTTGAAAAAGATATCATTATGTAAAGCCCTATTGATATTAATCTCATTTACAAAGAAAGATAAATGTGCCTGACCATTTTGATCACTGGGTTCACCTAGCCTGAACCTCTACACAGCTTTGGTTAGAGAGACTGGTGACCCGTTTAGCACAGAGAAGACCCGGCCTATAGCAACCACACAGCAAGGTTCTGGAGCTGAGTGTGTGTCCTTAATAAGTCAACAGACGTGGATGTGATAAGAAAAGTATAATTTAAGATAGGCCAGGCATGGGCAGGGGCGAAGCCTCAGTGGGAGTGATGCACTGTGCCCTGCGACTCCAGTCCCAGCCTCCTCTCCACAAGGACTTCAGGCTGCCACCGAGTCTCCTCCAAGCTAGGCCGATCCTATGATCCTTCTTCCTTAACTGCTCACGGATTGCCCTTCTGGCTGGACCCCTGGCCCCTCAGCAGGGGTAGGGGCATTCAGAGCCCAGCATTAAGTGGACACAGAACCAGCGGCACCACCACTGTCCCACGGGGGCCTCTGCCTTCAGAATGCTTCCTGTGGTTCTATCACACCTCTGCAGAGAAGAGATGATCCCCACCTTGTAGAAGAGGAGGTGGAAGATCTGTGAAGCTCAGCCCTCATCTAGATCTCCAAACAGAAAGGGGGTGGCCAGAGCTCACAGCCTACAGAGAGCGGGTGGCCAAAGCTCACTGTCCAGCCCTGGCCCCGCCAGCCTGAGCCGCGTTCCAAGCTGGTGAAACCTTCGTATTCTCCCTCACTGAGAGGCTTTCCCACTTATACTGGCTCGTTGTCAATTTGCCCGCAGTGCTTCTACTCAAATCTAAAATAAGGCTTCGCGCTCTAGAGGGCTGAGGTCTACTGAGGTCAAGCAACACGTATGTGCTTGCATGAATCAGGCTGCTCTCCATGGTGGCCAGCAGGACAGAGGACCCTGAATTACACAGCTGGTGCAGGCCCTGCCATGGTCTCCATCAGGATGCAAATCCAAACCACGTTATACAAGCATATTCCAGAGAGAGGAGAGACACCCGGTAAGGCAGGCTGGCACCATGGATGAGGCTCCAGGCCAGCCACCCGTTAGGTGGGAAAAGCACTTAGAAACAGAAGTACAATTTTCCACAGAGAGCCACGTTACCTTAGCAGGCCCTGGAAGTGCTTAACGAGGACAAGGTAAAATGAAATGTAGACATAAACGCTCTCTTTGCCTTTGCTACAGTGCAAGTTTCAAAAGCTTGCTGGACCCGTGTGTTGGGTGTGGCGCTTTTTCTTGAATTCAGCCAGGACAACACAGGAGGTTTGTAGATCTCATCTCTCACGCTACTGCTGCTTCCAACAGGGACAAGGACTGCATGAGGGAATGTGCCACGCTTGTCTACATAGGCACAAAAGGAGCGATCTGCGTCTTCAACGGCCCACACATACCACAGCTTTTATGGAGCTGCATGTGCCCCGAAGCCTCCATGCAGCCATAGGTGGAGCTTTTCAGAGGTGGCTGGGTCTAGAGTGTGCACTGCTGGGATTAAGGATATACGACTGGGTTAAGCATGCCCCAGCCTGCGTGTGAGCATCACCTGCCTGAAGGGTGGGGAGTCTGGACAGAACATGAGACAGGAAGAGGGCTGCCAGTGTCTCAGCCTGCCAGTGTCGAGGCTTGCTGGTGTCTAGGCCTGCCGGTGTCACGGCCTGCTACCCGATGCTTGCCCCTTTGCTGCCTCCCCACCTTCTGCCTGCCATCTTCTCCTCTGTGATGCCTCTGTCTTGGACCCAGACAATTATGAGCTGACACCTCTACAAACTGTGAGCAGAAGGAAACCTTTCCTCGCCCACCTTTGGGTGTTGAGCATTTTGTCGCTGCCTTGAGAACGGTTGAGACACCCAATAAGTGTACTATAACATACTCTGAAAATTAAAAGTGCAGGTATCATGGAGAGTGTTAGTGACCTCCTATCACGGAGATAAGACCTGGCTCTGAACTTACAGCAGGGGCTACTCTGGCTCCCAGCTTCGGTGGGCTCAGTCTATTGCTGGCCAGCTCCAAGGTAAGAAAAGCACAGTACCAGGGCCCAAGAAGGAAAGCTGCTGACATCATGGCACCCAAGGAGCAAAGGGGACAAGAATGCCCCATCCAGGTCACAGACCAGGGACCAGCTCCACCCGGCCCCAGCTCCCCCAGAGCGGTGCGCTTCCCCATGGAAACACCAGTGGGTAGATCACTGATGAATTCGAGCGGCTCCACAGTTCAGTCACCTTCCAAAAGCCTGACTCTAGAAATGAGACACAAGGAACATTCTAGGTGGGAATTATAACACTTAGCACCTAAAACAAAACAAACAAGACAGCTCAGTTCTCCTGTCAGGATGCAAAAGTGTGATAGAACAGATCTGAAATCCTGCTTCTCTCTGGCCACCAGCAGTCGGCATCACCATCCCGCTGCCCTGAGGCTCTGGAGGGCGATGAGGCGCACAGCCCACCAGCAGGTATGTGTGGGCAAAAGCCACCTCTGCTGCCACATGCCAGAGAAAGCTGAGGACCATTCGCCAATGAAGGAAGAGGCAGACACAGTCTAACCCCTTGCCCCTCAAATTTCTGAACCCTCTGTGTCTCCCTTACACAGAAATCCAGGCAAACGTTTCCCAGAACTATCCTATGAATCTCCCTAATCCCATTCTGAAGACTCTGGAAGGATCAGGATACGTGCGCGCAGCTGCTCCTAATTCACTAAATATCCATCTATGTTCGTTTTCACAGATGGACTTTGGGACAGATACAAAACCTGTGATCCTAATGAACTTCTCTTTGCAAACTGGGTACGACACACTCACAAGAGCGTGGTGCCTGGAACAGACAGGAGGAATCTGCCAAAGCACCCTGCACTTCCAGGCAGGGCTATCACGAGTTCCTGTCTCGTTCCTTGAGCCTTCACAATATGTTCTCTCCAACACGCCGAAGCGCCTCCTGGGCTCTTGCACCATGCCCTCGGCAAAGAGAGGCGGCCTGTCTGACGGCAAGATGGCAAGAGGTGGAGAGAGGCAGCCAGCCAAGACACGGAGGGAAGCCACGGTGGCCTTGTGGGCAGCGCCGGCTCCCTTGCTGCCTCTTCCCCAGAGAGAGACGACTTCAGCCCCACCTGGAGCCGGAAAGAGCTGTTTGTGTTTGCACACACAGGAGAGGGGAGGTGGCCGATGCTCCAGAGACCAGGCAGGGTGTGCATCTGCTCTGCAGGAGCCCTGGGGACCTTAATGGCCACAAGTGCAGGCAAGGTTATGGGAACGAGAGGAAGCAAGCAGCCCTATTAGCGATCCTCTCAGAATGAAGCCAACCAAGCAACAATCCCTGGCAGGAAGGGGCAGGAACAGAGCAAAGAACCAGACTCAGATCAGTCCCTTTTCTACCTCTGGCCTTCGGTGTGCCCTGACATGCCCTTCCCTAGTGATGTTCTGAGTTCCAGGAGGCAGCACTGGGGCAGCCTCAGGTCCAGTTACACTTAGGAGCAGAAGCCATTGTCTCCTTTGTAGACGAAGCATTGTGTCCAAGGCTTAGAAGCTTCTCCTTTCTCAAGAAAGTCCTGCTATTGATTTAATACGGAAACTAAATGCATCAATATTATATGGGATGTTTACCTTTCCGTGCCGTTTCTAAGGCCGCATTTCAGAATGTAAGCATCTACCTCATGAGTTTCTCTGACTCTTATTTAATCCCTCACTCCCTCACCAAAAGAAGAACGAACTAGTTGTCATTTTAATTAAATTAATTTCACATGTTGAGATTTTCTATTTAAAAACACTTGGTGAAACGTAGCAAGGAAGAGCCGCGTGAGCTCCTTCTCCCAGGCCCTGCTCACTTCACGTGTACACATATCTTCTAGAAACTCCAGGTATATTTTGGGGTTTGTTGAAAAGTTGAAAAGAAATGCTCCTGAAGAAAGCCTCTCTCATCTCCCTACACCAGGCAACCACGGGGCCCTTTTGCAAAGGACTCTCTACTCTAAGGCCTCCTGATGTACACAGTGGATGTGAGAGGACTTTTCTCAGAGCCGTGAAGGGGTCAGCACTGCAGACCCTGGCTCCTAACAGGGCTGCAGCCAGGGTCCATCCAGGTCACTGTGCAGCATGGACAGTGCCACCCTGGCCTTGCCCCAGAGACACCGGCACTGACTCACCCCCAAAGCTGTGACACCCCAAAATATCTCCAGCTAAGGACTGCTGTTCTCATCCTGCAGCTAAAAATCTACCCCAACCTGTGAGAAAGTGAAAAAGAAATCATTTCCTTTGCTGGGGCTGGTGTCCTGCCCTCAGCTCTGCTCACAGCCATGAAGGGGTGCTCTGCCTTGCTGCGCCCTGGTGCCTCTATCTCAGACAGGCGCGGGTCACCAAGCGCTCCCTGCGCTGCCCTGGACCCGGGGCCCAGCCCTCCAGCAGAGTTCACCCAGGCTTCCGCTGGAGCCGGAGCCAGCCAGGCTCCACGCTGCCTGCTCCTCAGCACAGCTCTGGCATTTCCCATGCGCGGTGCAGCAGGGCTGCCTGCTTCCCAGTGCACTGGCGCTGCAGGAGCAGAGCCTGCACCTCCCCTCCTAACATCTCCATGTGTCCTCTGCCCCACTTAACACCCTGCTCAGCGCCGTCCCGCTGGCAGCCAGCACCACGGCGTGCAGGTGCACCTTCGGCCTCAGCAGCAGGGCTAAATGAACCATGTGCTTTATCTTTGGATGTTCTGGAAGAATTAGTGAAAAATCAAAATAGCAAGGGCAGATAATGGGAGCAAAGGCCTCTTAATTTAAATTTTTCCACCTTACAGATGTCAAGAGTGAAGGGCATGTGCCAAAGGGTCTATTTCAACAGCTCACCAGATGCTGGGCTGCCTGCTATCACAGCCAGAGGCCCTGCAGCCTCCAGAAGGCCCTGCTCCCCTGCAAGGTCCCTGACATTCCTCCACCTAAGCCCCTGAGGTTAGGTGGCTGGTGTCACCACACCAGCTTCCGGGCCAGCTGAGCTCTGGCTATGAGCAAACCTGGATAGCACGGGTCCAGCACCACCTTCCTGCTGCGCATCTGGTGAAGCCTGTCTCAGAGAGTGGCTGTGGGGACAGGGCACGGTGGCCTGAGTCAGCGAGGTGGCACCCCCTCCCTCCTCCTGGCCCCTCTCTTCGCCCTGGGTGCTGAGGTCTCCACTGGTGGGCGGTGTCTGGACCTGTTCCTGCCTCCAACTCGGCATCTCACCTGAGGGGACTGAAGGAACCAGCGGCCCCAGACCCTGCCACTGCCTCATGTGCCCCCACCGGCCCCAGGACTCCCGGAGGGAGCGATGTGCGGTGTAGGGGCAGAGGCCAAGGGGTCAGTGAACGAGAGGCGCAGGGTCTCTTCCTGACTATCCCGCACCTGCCCTACGGAGCCACGGCTCCGGTCTGCGCAGGGCGAGGGAACAGCGCTCAGCCCTGGAGACCCCGACCCAGACCCGGCCCACAAGCGATCCCGCCCTGTCCCCTAGCCCCTTGCCGACTCCAGTGCCCAGTCCGCTAGGGTACCAAGCCCTTCGGTACCGCGTCCCTGAATACCAAGTCCCCGGCAGTGCAAGTCCCCGAGTCCCGACCTCCTTGGTACGGAGCATCTCTGGTGCTGAACAGCCCCGGTACTGAGTCTCCAACATGAAGCGAGGCCCCGGCCCGGGTTCCTCGGCACTGGGTCTCCGAGTGCCGAGTCCCCCAGTACCGACTCCGGTCAGGTAACGGACCAACCACCAGCAGCGACCCCGAGCGCCGAGCACCTCGGGTACCAAGTACCCCTGATCCCCTGCCCGCACTTACCGAGGCCCGCGCAGCGCGGTGCGGATTGCGCGTTCCCGTCCTCGTCCCCGGCTGCGCGGCCGCTGCCACCACTCCGGGCGGGGACGCGCAAGGAGCAGGCGCCGGAAGAGGACGCCCCGCCCCGGCCGCGGCCCCGCCCCACCATGGACCCCGCCCCTCGCCCGAGACCCGCCCCCGTCGAGACCCCGCCCCTCACCCTGCGTCTAGACTCTAGAGCGAGGCCGTGCACCTGGCGGGCGCAGCTTCAGGGCCTGCGCCGAGCAGGCTGAGCTCTGGACTCCCACCGAGCGCGCCCCGGGCCCGCCGCCGCCCCTGCAGGCCCCGCGTAAGCCGCGGTCGCCGCCGTAGCCTTGGGACAGCGGCCGGCTCCCGGTGCTGCCCAGCGCACCGCGGCCAGGAGAGGGCGCCCCGGCCGGCCGGAGACCCGCCTGCCTCGGTGTCAGCCCACAGGAGCGACCCCAACCCTGCCTGCGCGGTGCCCTCGCGCCTTGCTCGCCGACTAGGCGGGGCCGCACCCCAGTTCGGCTCTTCCACCGGGCCTGTCCCGCCGGCCTCGCCTCTGCCTGCGGCCTCGGGCCTCGGGCGGTGTTCACTGGGTTAACGAGCTCCTGGGCGAGATCGTGCGCGTCCCCAGCCCCTTCTCGCGGGGCTCCGAGGCCTCAGCCCCATCCCTGCGCCGACCTAGGCCGGTCCTTGTTCCTAGGCCAGCCGCCTGCTCTCCTGGCTCTGCAGGCGGAGCTTCGCGGGAACCTAGGATGCAGCACGGCCGCTTCCCGCGTGGTCAAAGAGAAGGGGGGACGCGAGTGCAGCGCCCGGACGGCTTTGCCCGGCGCCCCAGGCCAGAGCCCTGAAGCGGCGAGCCCCTTGGACCTCTTCTGAGGAACAGTCGCGGAAGCCGCCCTGATTCTGCAGACCGAGTTTGTCTTAAGCTCACCATTCCGAATGACCTGTGTTGCAGATTCTTAGCGACAGAGGACAAAAGTTAGATGTGACTTCTGCAGACAGAGAACATGCCCCAACAGTCCGCGTGCTCAGAAGAATCAGACATGGAGGCCTGCTCTGCACTTAAAAGACGTCGGAAGGTCACGGTCACGGTCATAGCCCCGGCCTGGCCCAATGCTCAGGCACCCCGGCGTCTAGAGAGGACCTGACAGGTCTGTGAGGTCGAGAGCCCTCCCTAGCCCACAGCCCACCGAGGAGCTATGGGTCATCCTCTCCATCTGGGGCCTGAGGGTTCCCACAATACCCACAGCAGAAGGAGGTACAGGGCTCTGGCCAGATAGGATAAGGCAGGGTGACAGCAGCCTGTCTCATCCCTGCCGTGCCTGCTCCCGGGTAGGACAGGACACTGTGCCTTTGCAGTGCCACTGCCGTGGGTCTGAGCGACTCAGATGATTGAAGTGATTGTGCCCCATACTGGATACTGCTGCTAGATTTGCCTGCCCTCAGCAGCCTCCCTGGCTGGTCATCTTTCTGTCAGGGCATGCCTACGTCCAAGGTGAGGCCACTGGTTAGAGCGGACCTCAGTCTCTCCAGGAAAATGCTGTTTGCCTAGCACAAAAGCCCATGGGTCTTGTCTCCTGTGTGACCATTAGGAAAGCAGTTGCTGAGAGAGTCTGGGCTTTTCTCGTGGCCTCCTCCCTGCACAAGTGCGGGGAGCGTTGTTGTTTTTGCAGCTGCCGTATCTTTCTCCTGGGCCACCCCTAACTTACGTCAGTAGCTGGCTGGTTTTCCTTTTTTCCAGTTCTCAACTCCTGCAGAATTCACATATTACCGCGTTTAATATTTGCTTATCGATAAGTGTATGCAGACCAGAGGTCCATTCACTTAAACTGTATTTTCAGCAACATTAACAGCATTACATCTGGAATTTCTTCCTTAACCCACTTCCTCCTGGTCTTCCCTCACATGTTCTTCTAGAACCTTCTCCCTGAGCTTCTGCCACACCACAGAATCCTTCTTTTCCTCTAGGAGTTTTCCTTTCCTTTCAACTCTGTCTCTCTTTTACTCTTAGTCTGTGCTGCCTTTACTTCCCCCACGAGCTATAGGCTCCTGGAGTACTGGCACTTTACTTGCAACAGAACTTGCTGCATTTCCAGAGGAAGGGGAACATCTGGTGGAGTCAGGTGGCCTCTGGTGTAGGTCTGTGTCCCTTGTCTGCAGAGCAAAGGCTGAGGGGCCCCGGAAGTCACTCAGTGAGGTACAGACTTTGCCATTTCCACATCTGCCTGCAGAGAGCGCTTCCTCCCGTACTTCTTGTTGCAGAAATTACCAGCCATATTCCCTGGGTGTGGCCATAACACTGTCAGTCAATCCAACCCTTGCCGGTGTTGGCCCTGGCTCCTGCCTCTCTTCTACTGCCCCCCAGAGGCACCCACATTGGACAAGGCACAGAGCAGCCTTTCTGTCACCCTACTTTCAGACCAAACATTTTGCCAGAAAACCACAGCAACATTGGAAATGGGAAACCATTGATTCATACACCATTTATTCATAAATTAACAAAAGAAATAAAGATAGCTTCCTTAAAGATGCATTAAAAACTCATCTACTGCAGAGCTGTTTCTCCATTGTAAAAAAGAATTAAACATAAAGCAGTAAGAGAAAATTATTCAAAGTCACCTTTGCTTTAAATATTCTTTCACTTTATGACTGCGGATAAACGTCATCGCCGATCAGTGCACAGGGTGTGCTGAGGATAGAAACAGTAGCCACTGCCCGCTCTGTGCGCTTCAAGGCTAAGGCTGCTCCAGGTGACAGGAGACATTAGGGATGGGCACAGCGTTCCTGAATCTGAGATGCTTCTCGAGGAGACAGCGCTGACGGCCCTGTCCTCCGGGAAGAGGAATGTGCATGATTATTACCTCAAGTGCCTGGCTGCTCCTTTCTCGCCTCTAAATCTAAGGCAAACATGGCCCGACTGCAGAGCAAGCAGCAAGGTCCCGGTCAGCCCGCACTCTTCTCTCCTTCTAGAGCCTGAGGTGACACGGACAGGTATTTTTAATGGGCCTCCAAATCTCAAGTATCATCAAGGAAGTCATCGCTGTTCATTTATCTCTGCGATACTTTTATGTATAGTGAGTTAAATACAAGTCTTTATAAGTGAATAATGGCAGCCACCACAGCGCATCTCTCTCCCTGTCCTGCTTGTTACTGAATACTCGCTCGGTGTAGGCCTTCCTTCAGTTGCCCAGCAACCTTCCACCGCCTGGTGCGAGTCCACGTGTGCATGCTGTTTGTTGCATCCTGTCCTGATGTAGGGAAAGTATCTTAATGTTTGCAATTCTTTCCCAGTCTAATCAGAAGGAAAATGTCATACCAATCCAAATTGAGGGCCATTCTGCCTAACATTCAGCCAGCACTCCAAGTCAACAGTCCTTAAGTAACAAGATGTCATAGCTCAAAGGATCCAAAGGACAACAACCAAGCCCAGTGTGGATTCAGTACCCTGGATTCGACTCTGGTACAAAATGGGGATATTAATGGGCAAAAATGTGGACGTCTGAGCATTAATAGTAATGTGCCAATGCTAATTTCTTAGTTTAGAAAAATGGTGAATGTCAACTGTGGACAGAGTGAGTGAAGGCTAGACAGGAACTCTCTGAACTAACTTTGTATGTTTTCTATAAATATAAAGTTATCCCCAAAACATTTACATGTACTTTCCCCTACAAATCCCAGAGAAAAATCTAGACGCAGCCAGCCCAGATTAGATGCCAGTCTAAGACTGAGGGGTGGGTGGGTTCTGATTGCAGAACAAAGTGGCAGCCAGGACCCATAGTCATTCAGGTGGCCATTCCCAGAGGCGGAGCTTGCCGGGAAGGAGTAGGAAACGCAAGTGTGGACCAGACAGGCCTGCACCCTCTGAGAAATCCAGGGGCAAAGGGTGAGGGCCGAGCACCTGACTGCTCTAGCAATTCCAAGAGAAAGTGGTCTACAGTTCAACCTTATGACTTACGGTAAATCTTTTCTGTTTTCATGTTTGGCCAATGGCATTGTACATTTGATGGAGTCTGGCAGTTTTTTCACGAAGACAGTAAATGATTGGACTCCAGATTTTATTTGTTTTTTTTTTGTTGTTGTTTTGTTTTGTTTTGTCTTTTTGAGACAGGGTCTCGCTATGCAGTTCAGGCTAGCCTTGAGCTCACTTTTGTAGCCCAAGCTGGTCTCGAACTCGCACCGATCCTCCTGCCTCAGCCTCCTGAGTGCTGGGATTACAGGCGTGAGCCACCACGCCCGGCTTGGACTCCAGATTTTAACCAAGGCTCTTAACCACTCTCTTGTCCAGATTCTAAAAGGCAAAATAAATACTTTGAGTGCTATTCTTCCCGGATTTCCTTCAAAATTAACCAATTACTATTAAAGTACTAATTATGTGACCCCCCAAATCAAAACCTAATAATTAAAAAAAAATTACAGTAAAGGACCCATTGCCATGAATTTCCCTCCAACTACTCTTCCTCCCTTTAGACGCACTGATACCGTTGCCCCTGCCAGTTCCTGAAGCCTCTGGAAGCCCTCTTTCCAGAGTGTCTGGAGCTGCACTGTCCTGGCTACCTCACGGTCCTGATGTCTCTTATTAGACCTTGGCCTTTTGTGCTCATTTTGAATTTGGGGACAGTCAGAAGCGGCTCATGGTGAATGAGGAGGCCGAGGATGTGCCATGTCGTTATTTTACAGAAACTGCTCTAAATGTTTTCCTGCTTCAGGACATGGAAGCAGCCATGAGAGGGCGCCTGTGGAGTCCATGACGGTCACTGGCAACAAGTTTCCTCTATTGAAACCTGGGTGGCCCTGGTTGGCCTCCCATGGGCAACTCTGGTGAAAGCGCTGGTGTCCAAACAGCCGTGACCAGGACGCAGCATGAGGGCAGCAGCTTCCGGGCTTTAAAGGCAATGAGGGTATAGGTGTCCAGCTAGCAGCTTAACCCCAGAGCCAAGCAGGTGTGACTGTCATAACAGGTGATGGCGTGTATCAGAAAGCTGTGACCCACAGGGTCCTTGTGAGTGGCTGGAGATGACAACGTCCTTAGGGGCCAAACATCTGCGCATTGTGCCGAGGTCCTGCTCCTACCAGCCCTTAGGTTCTCACCACAAGTTCATTTGCTCACCATCACCAAACCGAAGGGAGCCACATTGCTTGGGTGAAAAGAAACGAGGGTTGACTGCACACCAGCTATCGGGCGATGGCAGGCCCACCTGCCTCAGGTCTCCAGCTCCTGTGCACAGGTGGGCCAAGGACTACGTCGTGTGCAGCAGAGGAGCACAGAGGGACAGCATCACTCTCCACAGCAACATCTTCAGCTCGGCCTCCCAGAGCGGCTGGCATCGGCGTATCCTGTCCATGCAGACTCAGAAGACCTGGGAGAGTCTACGCACCAGGCCTGTGGAAGTTTAGAGAAACTGCTTGACCCTCAAAGCTGCACTGTGGGTGACGCTGCTTGTTCTGTGCCACCCAGATGCCTGCGGTGGTGGCCAGCCTCGACCTGACTTGAGCTGTTGCTCTGCAGACTTGGAGCCATCCCAGAGCTTGGGTCCACTCAGAGGCGAGTCCTACAGCACTGGGTGATGCCTGTCTGCCTTTTGGTCTTTGCCCAGAGGCCCCGGGTTGGTTACCAGGATGCTCACAGCTCCAGAGGTGGCTGCGTGGGAGTGGAGCCAAGTGCCACCCCCATGGCAGGTGACAGAGAGAACCTGGGTGTTAAGCCAGTGTCCCCCCCCACACAGCAGGTCTCAGACCTTGTTTCCTATGCTGTGTCCCCTCCCTAAGGGAGGCGTAGGGGTGGACAACCCAGCAACGAGCCTCATTCTGTGGTGTTATCCTCAGTGGGGAGTCAAGCAGGAAGAGTAAAAAAATAAACAATAAAGCCAAGTGAAAGATCAAACCCTGTAGCCCATAACCTCCTGTTACGGTTGATGTCTAGTTGTTCCCCAAAGCCTCACGCAATCACGGGGTGGGGACTTCTAGGATTTGAGACTTGACTCATGATCCGCTGGGGTTATGTATTTTAATACTGATGGGATTATGGGTCTGAGTACTTCTGGGACTATGGGTGTGACCTAAGGCCGATAGGCCGAAGCAGAGAGTCTAAATGCAATACAAAGAGAGACAGAGAGACAGACTAACTAGTGCTGTTGCTCTCTGCTCCCCTGGTTGGTCGGCTGCCTCTGTTGCAACTGTTGCTGTTCCGTCATCATGAACTGGCTGCTCTCTGCCCTGTTCCATTCAGCCTTGGGCCAGCTGAGTATGGACTGAGACCTCCAGTAACTGTGAGCTAATAAACCTTTCCTTCCTTCATTTTGAGTGTCGGGTATTTGTCCCAGCAACGAGTAAAAAGCCACTGAGACACCTCCTTAGCAGTGCGCAGGATGGCTCTCAACACCCAATAGCACGGAATGTTTTGCCACGTGCTCTCCGTCACGTCCATACGCCTTAAGCCCCGTGGGTGCGGGAGTTCCCCTTCAGTCAGTGTCTCAGGGCCAGGTCATGCATCCTGAGCTCCTCCATTGCATCACCACTGCCAGGTTCTCCTGTGGACAGCCACACCGCTGCCATCACACAGGTGGGACCTGGTGACAGGCGAGTGTAGAACAGGGGCCAGGGGAGATGCATGCTGCGGGCAGGGCGCTCCGCTGGGGGTATATGCATTTATCTCTCTAATTATTCAATCTTCCTGCCCCAGGCTGGAGCACGTGTCCCATGTGAGAAATGACTATACCTGTACTGTTCTTACCTTTCGGGGAGCAGCCCGGCAGGGTCCAGGATGATTGCGTGTTCATGAGGAGCAAAAGGCCGAGAGGCAGCGAGAGCCTCAGCATTTCTTGGTGCAGATGACCAGCACTTCTGGGATTGCCAGATGACCAAGAGGGTGGGGTGGTCTCGCACCTTGAAGCCTTTAGTCTTAGAGGGCTTAGTTTTAGTCCTCGTGGGTGGGAGCGGGTGGCCCATCCCTAAAGAGACAACGGGAAATTTCAATCCCATCCTTAGGGAGCTGTGCACAATTGGCCGTTGTGGTCCCCAACACGCCCTCCTCCCTGCTGCTGCAACTGCAGCAGCTGAGATAACTCAGGCTCTCATGTCCCTCACAGTAACAAGCACTCTCGGGAGTTGGTGGGAGGTCCGGGCCTGTCACCAGCGTGTGCGTCTCCTGCGTTGCCTTCTGCAGCTGTCCTTGTGTCATGGGTTTGTAGCCTGCGTGGCTCTCTGCGCTTGTGGTGCTGGCTTCTCACCAGGGTCACTCTTGAGAACGTTCCCTCTGGGCAGCTGAGTGGGAACAGGCTGCACCCCGCGGCTGGGTGCTCAGCTCCCCATAGTCCAGGGAGGCAGCACCACGGTGCTCCGCTGTCTGTCAACACAAGCCCTGGACCCACATCAGGAACTGCACTGGGCCATCCAGTTCTCCCGTTGGGATGTCCTTCCACGGGACTTAAGTACTGGCGTGCTCGTCAGATTTGTCCTTTGCCAGTGCAGTTTGCACGTCTACCTCATCTGCCCACATGCTTCCTGCCAGTCCCGCCTGACTCCTGCAGAACTGAGAGTAAGGAGTCTTCCTGTGCCTCTGCTAACGGATGTGGAGCTTTCCCCAGCCATCCCCTCTACATCGCATTAAAGTTTTCACTGGCAAGCATTATAATGCAGAAAGATAGTGAATTCCTCTAAAATAAGATTTGCTGTGAAATCATTTGGAAGAAGAATGGGTTGGAATAGGTAATAATGCTCTAAATGTCCTCATTCCCAGGGACTTGTGTTTCAGTGTTCTCCACTTATAAAAAAGGACAGAACAATTACTTGCTTTGAGATGCTAGGAAGACGTTGGTCACACAGGGCAATGACGATACCCCGTTGGGTATTTGCTGTTTGCTTTTACCACTGAGTATCAAGCTAACGGCTCACGCAGCATCTAGAGGCTGCATAGTTAATAAGACAGGAGGTCAAGGAGACCGGAGGAAGGGGTGAGCCAAAGGAAATACCGCTGAGCTCCTATTTTCTGTCAGATTTTGTTAGAGGAAGCCAGTAATGCTAAGAAAGATGTAATGTTTTATGCCTATCCAAAATAACAGCTGGTGAAAATTTTTTACTAAGAATTAAACTGGATTTATTAAAAAAAACAAAACTTCTAAGAAGAGACATTGGAAAAAGTCGAAACTCTTTTAGTGAAGCTCGACATGCCAGCAGAGAAATGATGACCCAGCAAGCCAATGACGCGCAGCCGGCGGTGCAAGCACAGGGCAGTGTCTGCTCGAGGACCAGCCCCAGCAGAGCCCGGACGCAGCCTGGGCTGCGCTTCGCGGTGGCCCCCTCCCACCCTCTTGCCATTGCGGGCTCCTCCTGCCTCTTCGTGGCTGACGGGTACAGCCGCCGCTTCCTCATGTGCTGTCCACATTGGGCTGGGTGCTCTACCCCTCTGGGTGCAGTCCCAGCTCCAGCGCAGGACTGCCAGGGTCACCGGGAGCAGAAGGGGAAGGTGGGCTGAGGGGTGCCCTGTGCCCTGTGGATGACAGTGTGACTCGGGAGCGGTGCTGGCTGGCTTCAGTGCTGCCTTCTGTAAGAGAGGTTTTAGCAGACTCTTGTTCTTTTAGGAAACTAACAGGAAATAAAAAATGAATCAATCAGAATGCCAACGCAACGGTGCCCGACTGTGGCAATGTACTTTTTGGAAATTCAGAAAGTTTGACCTCTCTTCTAAAAATGTATTGCCTCTTGATGTACAAGGCTGAGAACACAGGAAACACGGGTAGCCCTGCTCCCGAGTCCCAGGAAGGTATATACGAGGTGTTCCATGTAGCCAGCGAGTGCGCAAGGCTGCCAGGAAGAGGGGGGAGGGGGCTTCCCCTCAAGAAGCCTGCGCAAGCCATCAGTGGCGTGTGAAGGGCACACAGAGCCTAACGTGCCATTGACCCGCGCTGGTCGCTGTCCAACTGGTGTCCATGAAGACTGCCACGCCTCTTTGTATTCCACAGGAGACCATGTGGGACATGTGGCCATTTTCTGAGGTTCTGACATTCATACATGCGAGGGAATTCGTCAATTGCCTGGACTACAGCAACTCCCCTCTGTACCGGTCCTCTCACCCCTCAGAGTGATGACTGCATGTCCCTTTCTTGGGGGATGATCCTCTCTTTAGTTAGGGCTTCATAAATAAAGAGCCTTGTTTTTTTTTTTTTTTTTTTTTTTTTTTTTTTTTTTTTTTTTTTTTTTTTTTTTTTTTTTTTTTTTTTTTTTTTTTTTTTTTTTTTTTTTTTTTTTTTTTTTTTCAGATCTCCATGTTGTTCTTAATGTGCAGACAGCCAAGGATTTTTACCACCGGTGTCAAGGAAGGCTTTCGGCAAGGTGCTGGAGTTGAAAGGCGATCCCGTCCAGCTGGGACAGTGGCCTCCACACGGGTAGCCAGTCAGCCAGCGCCCAGGGAGAGCGCGACCCAGGAGTGGCGCTGGCTTCCGGTCGTCTCCTCCCAGTGTCTCTCAGTGGTTCGTCCGTCTCTGCACGTTCCGTTGCACGTGTCCTCGTCCCGCTTCCACGGCCCCTGCTCCCAAATGAAAGCAGACAGATTTCTTTCTTCCTACACACTTTGCTCAGCCAGGATGTCATAGTTTTTGTTTTTCTCCCAAAGCAATTTAGAAATCTGAAATGTCAGGTAGACAGATGTGCTAAAAGTTCTTGTCAGGTAGGGTGAGAAAGAAGACTCCGCATCTATCCACACAGGAAGCACAGCAGCAGGAGGGCTGCTGTGTTCCGCAAGGGACAAATCTCACAGGCTACAGCTCCGGTTTGCTCCAGCAAATCGCTGCCCTTCCAGAGGTGCCCTGAGAAACTCTGCCTCACGAAAACGGTGAACGAGGTCACCACACACGCAGTCTCCCTCCTCTCATGGTTCCAGGGGTCAACTCCTGAAATTCCAGCAGAGCATTTCTTTCCTCTCTTGGCCTGATTTCATTAAAGAAGTTCAAGGTCTTCCTCCAGGAGCTAGCTTGCCTCTGACCCTGGAGGGCTGTAGAAGCTTGGAGAAGTCACTCAGTAGCCCACCAGCACCCCTCCTGCTCGCTTTGCCTTGCTTTTTTATTTTCAGTTAGGCATAGACACTGATCCCTAATTGAAGATCTCAAGAAACACATGAATAGGGTATGTCAGACCACGATGCATTCCACACACTTGTTCTGAGAGGATGGTCTGGACAGAGCCCTGGGTCTCTCAGACAAGTGGTGCTCCAGAAACGGCGGCCCTCAGAGCTTTAGTCTCCTCATCATTGTAACAAAGGACACAGTGGAGCCCAGAATTTCTGGGGTTGGTAGGGTTTGTGTCCAGGTGTCCCTCCAAAGCCTCCTGCAGTCATGGGGTGGCTTCTGGAGTTGGTAACTGATTAGTATGGGTGTGGGTGCTGTACCTGCCCTGGGGCGGGTAATCTGTAAGGAGGGGAGAGAGGCTGGCTAGCTGCCTCAGTTGCGGCTACTCCCTTTGCTCTCTGATCTTTGCCACTGCCATGAAAGGCTGCTCTCTGCCATGTGCCGCTCCAGCAGAGTGTGCACCGAAACTTCCAGTAGCCGTGAGCTACATAGCTTTTCCTTCATTTCAAGGGTTGGCTATTTTGTCCCAACAAGAGAAGAGTAACTGGGACAATTATTTTAAGAGATACAATGAGTACCTGGGCAACGTGAAGGGCCCTGGAGTGTTGAAAACTTTTAAATGTTTTATTGCTGATATAGTAAGAGAAAAACTAGTTTATAAGCCACATTCAGATGGTTCGGACTTCTCGGTTTTCTCCTTGAATTCTAATTTGAAATTATGTATATAATCTAAAAGCCATAAGCGGCACCTGGAGTTTTAGGAGACTGTTTTAAAAGTAGCAGAGTTCTATGAAACATTTTTGGGGGTTTTTTTGGGGGGGAAGAGCGTAGGCAACATTTAATTTGCTCCTACTATGTATTATTCTTTCAAGTTTTACTCTGCTATGGTAAGAACACTTGATGTCAGCTCGAGTCTCTGGACCAGTTTTCCAGCACGAGCCCAGCTTGGGTCGCTGATGTTCCGCTGGTTCAGGGCCTGACCCTGCTCCTCCACAGGCATCTCTCTAGGTGTTTCCTGTCTGAGGTAGAGGCCACCACCTGCCCTTTGCCGGCTTCGTGCCGCCTCAGCCTTTGCCTTTGATTGCACAGGCTTGGCTCGTCTTCCCTTTAGAAACCGCCTTGGCAATGGAGTTGGGCAGAGTTCGGGACCGCACGTCAGGACCAGGCAGCCTGGGGAGCCTCGTAAAAGCCAAGTCATGCCAAGCCCAGAGAAGTGGCATTAATAAAAACTAGAAGTCCGTAGTTGGTAAAAAATTAGATTCGTCTAGCTGTTTTATCTGAAGCTAAGTCTCTAAAAGTTACTTGGTTTTAAAATGAATATTATGCCTTATTAAAACTTTAGAATTCAAAGTGGACGGTTCTCTGAGAAGCTTGGCTACATTTATTTATGTGATCATTCGTATATTCTGCTAGTCTCCAGTAGTAAGTGGGGCAGGTGCTGTGAGGATACAAGCACGACCTGACAGTCTCTGCAGCTGACCACAGGGTCACCCCAACCCAACCCTGTCATCTGAGGACAGGAAGGGGGCGCACCTTGCACAGCAAGGGTGCCGTTACCTGGGCAAGGCCGGGCTGAAGGCAGAGGAGCAGCCCGGGGTGACTGGGATCATCCGGGCGAGCTGGCCTGCCCTGAACATGCAGCTGACATTTGCTCTTCAGCGGGGAGGTAGGTGCTCCTAAGCACCCCGAGGAAGGCTGGATACCGAGGAACCTCACCCAAGCAGGAGGAGCTAGGAGCTAAGGAAGGTGATGCTGTCGTTACAAAATCAAGGCTTCTTGACATGAAAACCACAGTGCAGGGGAAATGTGTTCCTGTGTCCCTCTTTCCTGGTAACACCACAGTTATGTTCCAGTGACCCCGGCTTGCCAGCCATGACCACGGGCTTTTACAGAAACACAGTCCTCCAGCTTCGCATGTCCTGGCCAGGGACAGGAGATTGCAATGGAAAAGCAAGTTGTGAGGAACAGCTTTGGGGAGAAATTCCTCCCTCAAGAATGAGCCCCCTGGCCAGCAAGATGGCTCAGTGGTCCAAAGTGCCTGCTTAGGAAAGCTTAGGCAACCAGAGGCACCTTACTTCGATCCCTGGCACCACCTGCTGTGTCAGCCCCACCCCCAGGGCAGGCTGAGCCAGCTGTAATTAAAAAAAAGAATGAGCCCTCAGATGAAGTGCTGTTGCTCTTCAAGTCGCGTCCTCCAGAAGTCCAGATATCAGGCTTGAGCACTCCGCTCCAGTTTTGTGACCAGAAGGAAAGCCAAGGGCTCCTTCCCTTTCCCTTAATTGAACACCGTCAGAGGGATGCATTTCTAGAGCTCCCTGTCTTTGGTGTGAAGAGGTAAGATCATCTAACTTGAAGGACAGCGCCAAAGGCGCAGCGTGGAGCACTCTGCCTGGGACAGACCCTCCTTGGGCCTGCGGCATCCCTGGAGCCGGCCCAGCCGGTGCTTTGCCACTCTGGTCGGATCAGGTTGCTTTGCCACCACTTTGTGTGCGCTGCTCCTCTGCACGAATCTCCCGTGTCTCCGCCTTACACGTTGTCCTGCGCTCCTTGACGTCTACCTGCGGTCCGCCCATCAGCTGGGCCAGTTGTCCAATTACGCAAATTTAAATGCAGTAGCTGCTGACCTTTTCAGAGATGCACTCACGACAGGTGTCCCTGCTGCTGTCACCCTGCAGGTAGCATCTCTCGCTTCTGCTCTCTGTGAGTCAGCGCTGGCACAAATGCCACACTCCGCGCCTGTCTGGAGGTGCAGACCTTGCCAGGCACTATGGAGTGGGGGGATGGGTGTGAAGCCTCAGATCCCCGTGTGTTTCGCTTGGAAGTGAGGACAGCCTTGGAGTCCCGCTGACTCATCCCACTGCGGGGATGCTGGCTTTCACCCCAGTGCAAAAACCTGTCAAAGCCTGAAGCCAACAAATTGGACCCAGGATAATTGACACTTGGGAAGAAACCACTCGGTGGATGCTTCCGGCTCCTTTTTGCTTTTGTGACAGTCACAGGGCATGACACCCATACCCATCTATGGGTATGTCAAAATACGTATGGTAACCCATAAAACCCAAAGCGTCAATTAACACTGGCTGGGTAATTCTTAATAAACGGTCAGAGCAACCTGACCTAGAATAACTCACGTGTTCCCCACACACTTGGGGACCTTGCTTTCCAGAGGAAGGTAAGTAAATATGTGCAGGAAGCCATGCAAATCTCGGGACTACATAAATGCAACGTGCCTCTGTCACAAATCTTTGCTATCTTTATCTTTTGCTTGTTTGGTTTTGGTTGTTCCTGTTAGAGTTCTCAGGTCAATCCTCAGGTGAGAAAATTTTGCAAGGTTTGCTCTTGGCCTCTGAGGTCTGAAAAAAAACAAACACACAAGCCTGAGGCTCTCCCCTAGGGCGGGGCAGGAGGGAGAGTCTCTGTAGTTCCAGTGCTTTGCCATGAAGTCTGAGGAACCACCCAGGAGGTTTTGCAACTAATCTGACCTTCAGTACTGTTGACAAGGAGCATCTCCGAGGAGATCATCCCTCAGAACACACTGCAGGCACAGCTGCTGTGTGTGGCGATGCCCTCAGAGGCGAGAGGGAGAGCCCAGGAAGCACAGTGTGTCTGTTTCCTCCGGTTGAGACACAGAGTTCTATGGCCAGTAGATCCATTTAGTGGCTTCAACTTCATTTATTTCCTCTACTATTTACTGCTATTTAAGAGCTCTGAAAAAAATATTTTAAAATGTCACATTTTCATACATTGGGGGGGGGGTCTTAAAATAAGCTGTACAAAATCATGCAAATCCTTAAAAGTTTAAAGTAACCAGGAAAAAGGATGTGTTGTTTCATAACACCTGGTGTTTTTGAAATCTACACAGCAGACCCTGCCTTCTGGCCCGGTCCTCAGGGAGGATCTGATAGTTTTGTTTTGTTTTTAGACATGGGAGTCTAAGGTGCAAATCTTGTAAACACTTTTCACGTTTTTCTTTTTAAATAAAAATAGACTTTTCCCACAAGACCCACAAGTACTACTCAATGGGATGTTCCCCTTTGCTGCTACGACTTTTCTCAAGTTGCGGAGGCGGCATCTGCAGCGGCAGCCTGGTCTCTCTGCGCATGCTCAAGGCAAGCCACAGTGGCTTATGTGGAGTACAAAGGATGGCACCTGAATCCTGATTCAATTCCCAATAATAATGGATGGCCAGGGTGAAGCTACTTTTAAAAGTTTCAAAAAAAATTTTTAAAAAGTCAGAAAAACCTTCTGTCCTTTCCCATTAACACTTGAGAAGACTTCTTACCAAAGACCTTTTGGAGATAGTTTTTAGTATAAAAAAGTCCTTCGTATGATGCTGACATCCTGGCATAGACAGAGAAGGCTCTATTGGAAAAGTTAAAATTAAACAGAAGCAATTTGCATCACCCCGAAAGACTGCACGGAGAGGCCTGGCATCAGTGATGTCTAACTCATCTAACTCAAAACAAATCTCAAGGGCCAGGATATAGCTTCCATGCCCGTGTGGCAAGCACAAGGCCCTAAGTTCAATCACCAGAATTTAGGAAAAAAAAACAAAAAGTCTGAGACTGAGTGAGCCACACACATCCTTCTTCTTCTTCCAGCATACATTGACACCCGACAAGGGCAAAACTTACTGTGGCTCCTGTGGTCCTTAGAGCAGAATGTCCCACTGCTACAGAGAGCCACGGAGCTGGCCTGCCTCTGCCTCTCTTTCCCAAGACTTCATCTTTGTTCTTCTCCCTCCCCTTTCCAAGAACCGTTCTCGGGATGTTCCTGACGTTGACCAGCCCTTTAGTGGCCACCTGTGCCCTTCATAGTGTCTGACAAATAGTTGCTGCCGTGCCCCTCCTCATGTGTGGATTTGTCCACACAACTGGTCTGTGACCTGCAAACGCCTGCAGCGTGCCTCCGCCCACCTGTTAAATCATGTGTCCTGAACTGCAGCTCTGATCAGCTCCCCAGAACTGTGCTTCTTTATCGATTTGCATCTTTGATTCCCTTAACGTTAAATATTATCACAGGCTTGCACATTCTGGGAATGTTACTGTATAGTTTATTTATTCATATACTTGCATGTATATATATGTCACGCGCCGCCTCGCCAGCAAGGAGGACGCAACACACAGCTCTTCCTTCAGCGGTTTATTCAGGACCCTTGTACACTCGCGGTTGTCTTTCTTACTTCTCCCCCGAGCACCCGCGGTCTTTCTCCCTTCTCCCCCTTTCTTACTTCTCCCTTCTCTCCCCGGGCGTCTAACTAAATACTCCCGAGCATCCAATCCCGGTTAGCTACGTGGCACTCAACGGTAGGTCCACATACGTGGAAGCAAGCCAGGGGTTTCAGCCTTGACCATATATGGTAATAAACAACGGGCGGAGAGCACTCACCCCTCGGGGGTGGAAGGCGGAAGCCGGCGCCATCTTTAGGGTACGGCAGTACACGGCTCTCCATATATATATATATATATATATATATAATCACAATCACAAGTATATTAAGGCACTTCTTCATGAGCTCAAAATCACCATTTATTTATTTATTTAGGACAGGGTCTACAGGGTCTCACTATGCAGATCAGACTCATAGTGACCTGCCTGTGTTCAGCCTCCCAAGGACTGCGAGACAGGCATGCCCACCACACCCAGTCTCCATCACCTTCTCAGTGTGCCCTGGGGGCAGGGCTTGCACAGTGTGATAGGGATGGAACCCCAGCCGGACACTGTGCTCTGCTTAAGCAGGTGCTTTAGTCCTCTGAGCTAGCTGGCTGGCCCCAAATCATCATTTAGGTCCACTAGTTTAGCATAAACTTCTCTCTCTCTTGTGGGCTGAAAATATCTAAACAATGGAACAGATGTTTCTGTCTTTGGACTCACTGCTGTATTTAGAAGTAAAACCTTTCCTTAAAAGTGTGTGACAGTATTAATTTTTATCTGAAAACACTAAAATGGAAAGGACTATCAGTGTAATAATGTGGTTTACACAAGAAATAAGCAGATTCTTCTCCTGGAATTTTGAAGTCCTACTTTACTCTCTGTCTGCCCCTATTTTACTGAGCTGTGACTGACTAGTATAAGCTGGATATTTTTATCATATGCGGCATGACATTTTGACATCCATACACACTGTGAAATCAATACCACAATTAAGCTAATTTGCAAGTGCATAATTTCTGAGTTTTCTTTTTTAATTATAACTAGTGACCTGAACTCTTACTTGTGGTCTTAGCAAATTTCAAGCATATAACATATCACGGTGAACTACAGTCTCTGTGCTGTTCATGAGGTCTTCAGCTGTCATTCTTCCCAAAGCTGAACAACTTGACAATTTGGCCAGTGATGCCAATGACTCTCATTCTCGTCCCCTGCCAGCCCTGGGTAAGTTGCCTCCTGTTCCCTGTTTTCTGTGAGTTAGATTCATTTGGATTTCCGTCTAGGTGAGATCATGTAGCACTTCCTCTCCATGCCTTAGAAAACGGCCCAGGCTCATCTGTGATGTCAGCGTTGGTGGAATTCCTACTCTTCCAAGGTGAGAAATATATTACTGTGTAGAGGCACAGAATATTTCCCTTGTCCCCTGGACACGGAGGTGGTTTTCGTACTTCGACTACCAAGGACCCATGAAAGAATGTTCACATCGGTAATATTCACAGCTGTGAAAACTGAGAAGCACTCCATGTGCTCAGCAGGCAAATGGGTAAATCAGATGTGGCAACCCAAGCGTGGAGCATCCGCTGATACCAAGAAAGCGTCTACCAAGTTAAAAAACACCACAGGGAGACCACGCAGGCACTGGCAAGCACAGGAAGCAGCCCCGAGATGGCCACGCCCTCCGGGTTCCAAGGACATGACGTCTGGAAAAGGAAAATGACAGAGAGGCTGAGAAGATCAGGAGTTTGCAGGAGTTAAGAAAGGAAGGCGATACAAAAGTGAGCTCAAGGCCAGCCTCAACTGCATAGCGAGACCCTGTCTCTGAAAGACAAAAAAAAAAAAAAGAAAGGAAGGCAGATGAGCAGGCTTTTAACAGAAGATTTTCAAGACAGTGGAACTGCTCTGCCAACATCGTCATGGGGGACACCTATCACTTCAGATTTGTCAAAAGAATGTACAGCACCAAGCATGAACTCTGAAACTAAAGTATTTTTTTTTTAATATTTTAACTTAGGTTTAGTTTCTTTAATTGCAGAACAATAACTGTAGTGTCAATCCCATCAGGTTGTTGAGAGTCTGAAATAAGATGAATGTTTCTTAGAACTCTGGCATGTAACTGTTCAATAAATATCAGGTCCTCTTTGGAGAATTCTCCCATGACCCACTGGGCCAATGCCATGGACCTTCCTGCAGTTATTTCCTATTCTCTGGAAAAGCATCAAGATCAAAACTTTCAGCTGGTTGTTACATTTTGACCCCTTGGCTCCATAAAATAATTAGAAATCAATTCATTTCACAAGTATTTGGGCAAGCCAAGTGCTCTGTGCCACAAGGAGGCTAGTTTAGTTTTTAAATGTAAGAAACACCCTCCCCTCTAAAAGAAGCGTAAGTCTATCTAGGAAGGTGAGAAACGAAAAGCAAAGCATCAACTCATAGTTATGCATAATAAATTGAGAAGCGAGTGCCATAATAAACACTGTGGAACTTTTAAAAAATTCAACAACTCAGCGTAGAAGGCCCCCTGGAACCCGTTAATCATTTTAAAAATGAGATTTGTGGCGAGCGGATCTATAAGAAGACAGGCCTGTTTTCAAGCTTGAAGTTGTGAGGTATTCCATATCTGAAACTTTGAATAGTGTCATCAACTTTCTCTGCGACAAAATCAAAGGACTGTTCCTTAGAAGATGGCTTGTAATTCTATGGGGAAAAACAATTATTTTAAAAGGAATGTTTTTTTAAAAATTGCTTGTGTAAGTTTTATACAATACAAGAGGCTATGGAACTTACTCACTTATCTTTTTCCCAAACATAAATTTTGGGACAACATTATTTTACAAAGCAATCAATTAAAATTGTGTTTTATGAGCCTGGGATATAGTTCTCTGGCACAGGGCCTGCCTGGCAAGCAGAAGGTCCTCAGTTTATTCTGGGTACCAGAAGTAAAGACGTAAGTAAATAAATAGTATTCAGGCAGCACATTTCCTGTAACTGCAGCACCTCGTTGATGTAATGACCCATTTGTCAAATACTGAGAGCCTTGTGCCAGTGAGGGCGTGCTGGCTCGGGAATCCCTGGGTTCGTGGCCGAGGCAGGCGTTTCTACACACACACATGCAGCAGCTATATAAGCCCACGCATTTCTAAAGTTCTTCTCTACCCGGCACAACAGCGGCCTTCCCAGGGCCGTGTGGCTCCCAGCGCCCACGCCGAGCCTTGTCGGGCCAGCCGCAGCACCCACGGAGCGTCCTGGCCGGCCAGGCTGGGCCTCTGGGAGTTGCGCACCTGGGGACTCGGCCTACCCGCGCTGCCGCAGGGCCGGACTCGCTGCAGCCCTGGGCCGAGCCGCATGCTCCGCCTCGCTCAGGGCGGCCGCCAAGCGCAGCGCCACTCCTCCCCTGGTCGGCTTTGCCCATCTCTGCGCTGACTGCACAGGTGCAGAGGGCAGGGCTTCCACCCCCGGCAGCCTCCAGCCGGAACCCGACGCTTTCCCCGGAGGACCCTGTGCTCCGCACGCTCCCCGACCCCTTCCCGCCCCTTCCTCTGCCCTGCTCTGCACCCCCAGGCCCAGGGGCTGGAGGTTCCCTGCCTCGGGCTGCGCTGGGTTCCTCTGTTTTCCTTAGTGTGTGTTTGCGGACACCGATGCACGTCTTGCGCACAGTTAGGGGTAGCATGCCCCTTCATTCTGCTTTCTCGTCCCTCCCCTCCTCACCGTGGTTCTGCCATCTCCTGCAGGAGCTCCAGTATCACCCTTTCTGCCTTTCAGTCCCCTCATCCCTTCTCTCAAGGCCCCATCTATGCAAAGGCTCCCTGCTTCCTCCGCCTTGGCTCACACGCTGCCTTCCTGCAGGCTGCCTCCACTGTCCCGGCCTCGGCAAGACTGACTTTGCTTCCTCCTCCGCCTCGCCTCGAAATCCGCTTTCTCTGCCAGTTTGTTTGTTTGTTTGTTTTGGTGCTGTCTTCTTGACTAGAGCCCGTGCCTTCCATGAAACTGTGCAGACCGATCACTTCGGCTGGCCTCACGCGTGGGTGCGGGGTCGTCGTCCTCCACGTCACGGGCGAGCCCTCCGCTGGGGCACTGCTTCGGGATGGCTACCTGGCCCCACTGCGCGGACCACACTGAGGAGTGTAACAGGACTGCAGACAGCCCTTCGTCCATTCATTCCTGCATTTCTGGACTTGGAATTGAACCCATGGCCCTCAAACTGAGCTACATTACCAGCTCTCATATTTTATTTTATTATTTTATTTTTTAAGGCAAGCTCTCACTATGTATCTCATTTTAATGAGATATAATGAAATACAAGGATAAGTATTGTGTGAGGGAACATTAAGAAGGACTGGATCTCCATGGAAAGGAGCTGGAGGAGCCTCTATGAGGCAGGTAATGACCACATCACACGTGCACCCGAGTTTACAGCAACACAGCTCATCATAGGTCAGCCTTGGAAACAGCCCAAATACCCATCAACCGAGGAACAGATAAAAACTATAGTTACTTTCACACAAGGGAATATTAGTCAGCTATGAAAAAATAAGTCTGAGGCTTTTGTAGATAAGTGGATATAGCTAGAGTCTATAGTGGTAAGAGATAAATCCGAGCTGTGGGCAAGCCTGGGCCACCTCGCTACCTAGTGTGAGAACCTGAAAGAGGAGTGAAAAGCTCAAAGGGGCAACACGCACTGTGAAGGGAAAGGAACTGTTCAGTGGGGAGGGGAGCCTGGGCCGAGGAAAGGGACAGAGAAAGAAGGGTGGTACCCTTAGGTGCATGCGCGCAGAGCGGCCTGGACCATGGGTCAACTTCGCTGGCCTTTTGAAAGGAGCGGTTAATCCTCAGTTTTTTTTTTTTAACTCTGATGTTTTTCCTCTTCTGAATTTCTCGCAACTTCTTTGTTACTGTTATTGTTTTGTTTTCTTTTCTCTAGATGAATCTTACACATTTACTCTGGCAATCTGAACACCTAATTCGAAGATAGCATTGTGCTAAATTCCTGTTACTTTGTTTAGTGAAATTGCGTATTGTTTCTAACACTGGTTTGTTTGTTGTTGTTTTTTCTATCACTAATTTGTATTCTTTTAAAAATAGTAATAGTAAAAGAAATGGGGGCTAGTGAGATAGCTCAGTGGTCTAAAGCGCCTCCTAAGGCGAGCACGCAGGGACAGCAGTCTGGTCCCTGGTACCACACGCCTCACCAGCGCCCCCCTCCAGGGTGGGCTAAGCCAGCCACAACAATAAGTAAATACACAAATAAGCAAATACAACGATTGTCGGACCGGGAGCTGGCGCTGAGTGGGGATGGGGGTGAAGAGGGTCGGGGAGGGAGTTTCAGTGCCACAGTGTACAGATGCACAACGGCTCCACGGTTAGGGAGAGACCTGAACACTGACTGGCTGAAGACATTTATCAGGGACACTGTTCCGGTCATTTTCTCATTCCTCGGAACTGCACACGACACCTGCGAAGTTGAGGAGAGGCTAACCAGGCCCTCGGTTTCCAGAGGCTTCGATCCATAGGTGGATCCAGGGAACAAAGGCATGGTGGCGCCACTGAGGGGCAGCGGAAAGCTGCTTCTGTCCCTGGACCGGGAGGTGGCAGTGAGGGGCTAGCTGGGCAGGAGCCATAACCTTCCAGTGACCTACCTCTTGCAAGCAGGCTACATGTCCCCCAAACTAAAGCACCTATAGGATAGCGCCATAGCCCACGAACGTTCGGGAAGCAACACCTACCTTCCCGGAGCTGAGTACCTGAGCCTAGGTCCAGCCATGAAGATGACTTCTGGAGCAAGGAGGATGACCCAGGGCTGCACTTGGGTTTTATTCAGTGGGGAAAGGGGAGTGGCTTGAGAAAGTGAATTGTGGGAAGAGTGAGCACTGAAGGGAATTGTGGGAAGAAGGTGAGCACTGTGAGCTGGGCTAGGTAGGAGGCCTGTGTTCACCTCTGCCATATTCAAAGATATGCAAAGGAAGTCATTTGTATCGTGCTATTGAGATAGTATCTAACGTTCTGGGGGTCTGGTGCTTCAGCTCTGATGTGTAATCTTTCAAGCCCCAGGAAGTCATAGCCTCTGTCTCGAGGCTCAGTCCCAGCTGACAGCGTGGAGCATTGGCTCTTGGTCCTGTTGTCAGGGCAACACACACGCCATCTTCAGAACTTACCACCAGCGCCTCGGCTAGACCAATACACACTGCTTAAGGCCAATTGAGAGGATAATAAGAAGCCCTAGCCAGCTCTGTACATTTCAGAATGAGGGAATGGGGTCAGGCTCAGTCAAAATGGAGACCGTCACTCTTCTTCCAAGGAGAGCTGCTCAGGCGGTCCTCCACAGCAGTGGATCAGAAGAACACAAAATGCGGGCTGGGTAGCGCGTGGAGTCCAAGGAGCCCTCCACGATGGCGGCGGGAGTGCAAATGAGCACAGCCACTGTGGAAATCGGTGTGAAGACTCCTCGTACAAGTAAAATAGAAATTGCACTGGAGCCAGCTATCCTCCTCTGGGTATTTCTGCAAGAAAATAAGTAAATGAAGGCATCGTGTTCTAGTGGCGTGTGCGTATCCATGTTTATAGCACGGAATTCACACCATTCCAGCTAAATTAAGGAAACAGCGCGGACGTGGCTAAACACATGAGCGGATAAGAAAAACGTGGCGTGTCCACGCAGCGAGGCACTACTCACCCCTAGAGAAGGAGAACTGTGAGTCATCTGGAGGAAGATGGGGAGACCTGGAGACCCTCATATGGGGTACAGTGCTCAGAGCAGAAAGTTCCGATCGCTTGATTTCTCTCATAAGCAAAATATAAATAAAGAACAAAATCAAGAAGGAAGCTGGCATTATGGAGCTGGGAGGCAGGTCTGGAAGGGCGAGTGGAGCTCCAGGAAGGGAGAGACGGCAGTCAGTGGGGAGGATGCAGAGCGTGGGTCATGATTTTATACACAGACACTCGGTAAAGGCGACTTCTACGTAGTGATTCTCACCTGCTAGCGCTCGCTAAACGTAACGCAGCAGTATGCTGGGTGGGTCTCAGCAGTGGCTAAGTGAGGACTCAGGTTCACGTCACTGTCAACATGAACATGGGTTGAATATTACAGTTCAGTTCTAAAGAGAGCTTCTACAGCTCAACTCCACCTTAGCCTGACAGTGGCGTCCAGGTGCCAGGATTCCTTGGGGGCACCCAGAGAGTCACTTCTCTAAGTGCTTACAGCAACCCTTAAAAATACTTTGGGGGGTGTAATTTCTCAAGGTCCAAAGATGTGAATACTGCTCTTTTCAATATCACATATTTATTAAACACATACTGTGACAGACACTTGAGCTACAAAATTGTCCAAAAACAGCACTGAGGGAGCTTCAGGTCTGAAGAGCCTGGCCTCAGGGCTGTCAAGGAAGACCAGAAGCCAGCAGGAGGAGTCCAGGCAGAGGCACTGGGGAGCGCAGACACCCTGCACACTTCCGGGGCACTGAAGCCTGGGCTTCGAAGGAGGCCCTCGGAATGGTGTGTTCTGAATGCCCCTCACGCAGACAATGTGATTTTGCTATAAGATATGAAAATATTGGTACCAAATGCATTATTCCGTGAAACAGAAATCTTCCCACGCTTCTCACCAGTGGGAAGACCCACAATTAAGGAAATCCAACCAGAACCAGTTAATTAACTCAAGAGAAATTTCCACACTTTAATTAGAAGCAGAAGCTCACAGAAGATCTATTTTTGATCCAACTCTAGCATTAATAAAAGTGGATTCTTCTAAAGCATGATCTTTAAAAAAAAAAGGAAGCAGAAATAATGTTACATTATCTTACCAGATCTTGGTGCCATGTTTATAGCCAGAGTCAGTGACAGGCTTGATTAACCGATTAACAAGGTTGATTTAGCTTCAGAATTATACAACTGTAGTTAAATTCAATAGGGGATTTTTATTAATATTCTAGATAGAACACATAAATTTACACTATCTCAAAATTTGTATTTCTACCTTTAGCTCCCATTTTCAGTTAGCGCCATATAGAGCAGTATCAATTCAGTTCTGCCAAGATCAGCGTTTTGGAATTTTGGGGGCGGACTTCTCACCCGGGATCTGGGGACCAAGGGTCCTGTCCTTTATACACTCCCTGTCAGACTTATCCAGGCAAATGTGTGGAGAAGGCGTGTCTGCCAAAGGAGGCGGGATATGTGGTCTAAAGCAATGGTGAGTGCCTCCATTAACTTTGTAAAATTATTACGACAACGTGGACACAGTGCCATTAATCCTCCTCGAAATGCCGTCCCCTCTTCACACCCACACCTCTCATCTTTCCTGTCATTGTCCAAAAGTCTGGAAAGTCTTTGCATCTTTTCCTGACTGTCTCAGTGTTCTGGAGCATTTCAAAACTTTTGTTAAATAAAAACAATATGCTGGGCCAGGAGATAGCTCAGTGGAATAAACGCTGCCTGAGTTCAGTCCTCGGTACCACAAAACAAACAGACAGTATGCCGTGTCCTCATCCACCTCCAGGCGCGCTCTGGCTCCTCCTCAGCCGCAGCCCGTGGAGGAGTCTCGGCTCCTATCTCAGTGTCGTCCCTCCAAAGCCCCACAGGCCGTAGCAGAGGCTTTTCTGAGGCGGATGCCATTTATGGTGTGAGATACTGGGATTAAGAGTATGTGGTTTCTAAGTTAGCCACTTGACGCGCTTGACATACCCGAGAGTGTGGGTGATGGGAAGGCCTCCCCCAGCCTGGGGAGGTGGAGCCGCCACAGGAGAGCAGCCTGGGGAGGAGAGGGAGGCAGGCTGCCGCCCCCTGCAGCTTCGCTCCCTCCTGCATGCTCTCGAGGACTGCTTCTCCTCTGCAGCACCCTCTGCCGTGCCTTGGGGCAGCCGGCCAGGCGCAGCAACCTCTCCAGCCTCTGAGCTGTGATCAACCTCTGCTCCCTGAACTTGGGAGCTGGGCGCTACACCCCAGCTATGAGGAAAGTAGCTGAGACAGCACGTCAGTGTTTTCACCTGAGTCAGGAATTAAGGCAGCCACGGCAGAGCACCTCAGGGCACTCAGGAAGGAGGACTGCGGGGCTGTTCCAGAAAGTGGTGAGCACGGTGGCTTAAGCGCTGGAGTGACAAAGAGTGTGTAAGGGAGATTAATGCCCATTTGTCTTTTGTTGTAATTGTTTTTCAAAAAGTTTGTAGAAGTGGGACTATATGGAACATTTGGACATTTTAGAAATGCGTAGCGCTCACAAAAGCCAGTCTATTTTTACTTCATTAAAAAAAATTAAAATACTTAATTCTTTAAAAGCTGTTTTATGGGGCCACCTGCTTAGGGGGGCCCCCTTCTGTCCTTCTCTTGGACAGGAGCTTTCTTTCCCCCAATAGATATATTCTACTGTTAAATAAGTTATTTTTTTAAAAAGCCGTTTTGAGTTTACAGAACAGCTGATCACCACTTCCCAGTCCTTTGGCTAAGATCCAGTGTTACTGAGCAGTCAAGCAGTCAATCAAGAGCGGGTGTGTCTCTGCGCACTGCTGTCCGCAGCCCTGCCCCGCCCCACCTGGCTCTACCTGTTGCTGACGCCTTGTGTTAGAGCAGAGCGTTTGTTGTAGCTGATGAGCGGGTACTGCTGTGCCATCAGGGAGCGCACACATCGGCTAGCCTCCAGGCTAAGTCCCGCGTTCTGTGAGTCTCAACACGCACCATCTTTGGTACTTCTGTCTCGTTGCTGGGATAAACACCCGGCACCCAGCATTAAGGCAGGAAAGGTTTATCTAGCTCACAGTTTGCGCAGGTTTCAGCCCACTCTCAGCTGGGTCCAAAGCAGACTGACGCGTGGCAGAGGGCAGCCATTTGTGGTGGTGAAAACAGCAGAACCACGAGAGCAGACAGGGAGGCGTAGGGGCAACAATGGCCGCAGAGAGCAAGTCTGTCCCTTAGGCTGCGCTCAAGCTATCTGCCTCTGGCTGGCGCTAACTCTCACACCCATGATCCCAGCAGCACTCACACTCTTGATCTCGGGACTGTGTCTTGAATTAATCACAAACTCCAGAAATCCATCGCGTAACTCCAGGAAGCCCTGTGGGGACACCGAGATGCACGCCGTGCTAGGTGCCCACCCTGGCAATACAACTCAGAACAGTCTCACAGCCCTGCACTCTCTGCACTCTGTCTGTGCGTCCTCCTTGCTCCCACAAGCCCTCAGAACTGCAGCTACTTGCCCTGCGCCCACAGCTTGGCCTTCCGTAGAATGCCCCAGAGTTGGAATCGCAGGGTGTGCAGCTCTTTCCTATTGGCGTCTTCATCCAGCCACAAGCAAGGCGTGTGTTTATCCCTGACTGAGGTTCCAGTAGGTAAGCCTACTGTATTTTGTTTACTTGCTGAAGGGTGTCTTGGTTGCTTCCCAGTTTTGGAACTGCTACCGGTATTTGGGGTCAGAGTTCTGAGTGGCACAAGTTTTTAATTTGCTTGGCAAATACAAGGACAGCTATTGCTAGACCACAGGACAGAGGGACGCTTAGTTTTGCAAGACACGGTCGGCTTTCTACAGTGACCAACCCATTCAGCATTGTAGCCAGTAAAGAATTAGAGGTCTGGTTTTCCAACTCCTGGGCAGATTTGGTGTTGCAGGCATTTCAGATTTTAGTCATCTGAGTAGTTGCGTGACAGCCGCTCACTGCTACTTAAATGTCACTTCACGCTTGCCATGCGATGCCAGTGATCTTCTCCTATTCCACCTTCTTTGCTAAGGTGTGTGCTCAGATCTTCTGCTCATCTTTTAATTGCAACATTTGGGCTTTTTCTTATTGAATTTTAATAGCTCTCTGCTATTTTAAGGATATTTGTGGTTATGAGATTAATAAAACATAAGCTCTTGCTTCTCGGTTTTGTGCAGGCAGAATATTTCTTGTTTTTCATCATAAGTATGATAGAATAATAAATATCTTCTGGTGCTGTTTAGGATAAGCCTTAAGTATGAAGCACTAAGTTAAATTATTGCAAACTTATTTGTGACTTTTGACACATTTTAATATACTGAAAAGTGGTTCCAAATGACCATACAAGAATAGGTGAGTTTGGGGGTGAGGCTCACAGCCAAGTCCCCAATAGCAGGACTTAGCATGCTGAAATGTGTGAATAAACTTAGTGGTATTGTCCATGAAGACAAGGTTGTACTTTCGGCACCTTCACTGGCATCGCGGCTGCTTGAGCTCAGTGGCTGGCCTATTAAATTGCTCAATAAATATTTTTTTGAATGAATGCATAAATAAGCAATGGGCCATTTGTGTTCTTTTTGCTATTATCTCAATACACCAAGTACCCTGAGGTCTTCTCCTGAAAATCGCTCACCACAAGGACTCTGTGAGTCACCACACCAGCCATGGCCAAGGGTGCAGAGCTCGGGGGCCAGAGAGAGCACTGCGGAGCTGCTGAGAGGACTGAGGCAGGCCTGTGTCAGGAGAAAGGAAAAAGGAGGCTGAAATACAGTCCTTACACATGACAACAGCAAGATCAAGGCTGGAGGCCAGCGCCGGATGCCACGCTCAAAGATAGGAGGGGCGGGTTGGTCGCTCACAGCCCCACCTGGGCACCATGTTCTTGCTAGTTCCATGCCTCGGCCCGTGGAAGCAAATATTCATGGCACAGCTGGGTCCTCTCCCATGCCCTGGGCATAGTCGATTGGCTTATGAGTGGACACATACACCATAGTAGTCCTTTCTCAGGGAACGAAAGGACACTCGTGCACACTGTGAGGATACTGTGCAGAAAAGACTAGAAGATTCACTACATTTCATTTTATTTCACCTGTTAGTAGTTACAAATATTACTTTCCTGGGAAAAGCTAGGTGAAGCCTTGGGGTACCGTCCCACTGCAGGACAGCCTACCAGCTCCATAGGCGGAAAGAGAAGGAGGCGGAGTCCCGCGCGGGCTCCATCTCCTGCAGTCTATTAGGCGGGAATGACCCAGAGAGCGCGGCCTGTCCCACGTCTCCGTTTCTCCCTATTGATTGTGAACAGATGGCAGCTATGCTATTTAAGGGATAGTAGATCCTGGCGTTTGGCCGTTTTCCAAAGCCAAATGAAAGAAGGAGCAGAATTCATCCGGCTCAGTGAAGGAGCCGACTAAAAATAGGCGCCAGCCGCCTCCCAGCGAGGCTACCAGTTGCTAGGCAGAGCTTCCTTCCCTGGGGTTGGGGGGTGCTCCAGTCATGAGTTCCGCGTGCCTATCGGTTTGTCTCATACAGTTCTTTCATGGCAGGGCTCTTTGAACGGCCACCCCTGGCTTTTCCAGGCTTTATTAATGTAAGATGCACATTAAGTGACGTACGAATCAGAACAGGTCTGCGTTTTCCTAGCTTTGGAGGCCAGGTGTGATGTCCCCAGTTCTCGGTTTCTCCCCAAAGCTCTTGCTTCATTCTGAAAAGCACCGATTTCCTTTAGTTACAAAGGTGACAGTATTTATTTGGGGCATCGGGACCTTACAGGTGTGGTCCCCTAAGAGTTTTAATTTCGGTTATAATCTATAATCTGATACAGCATTAGATGTCTTAATTAAATTGCCATTGGGGTTGAGCGATTTGTAGAATTGCTGTTTTATTCCACAGACAGGGTGGCTGATGCCCAGTGCCAGCCTCTTACAGCAAAGCAGGTATTTTACCCATGCTGCGGTGGGCATCGGTTTGGAATCCTGACCCATGAAGCGAGACAAAGCAACTGCAAACTGGTGCCACCGTCAGCCTGCTGCTGCTGGTGAGCGAGGCAGCTGCCTGGAAGAATGATAAGGAGCTGGCATTCCGGACACTCTTGCGTGGCCGGGGCACCATTCTCATTAGACCTCAGTTCCGTATCTGTTTGAGGTGCTGTGGAGCAGCGGTTCTCAACCTGTAGGTCGTGACCCAGGTGGGGGTCAAATGACCAAAACACAGGGGTCGCCTAAAGTCATCAGAAAATACATATTTCCGATGGCTTTAGCAACCGAGAAGTCGCGCTACCATCTGCAGCAGCGCTATTCAGCTGGAACGTAGGCCATTATGGATGCGCGGTCCAAAAAAATGAATGCCTGCGTGCATGCGCAGACGTGATTCCATCATCCGTCTGGGCCTAAGGCGCCGGGGAAGTGGGGGACGCTCCACAGTCCATAGCAGCCATTACGTGTGTCCAGCGCTTGTGACGTCATCAGTGGGCGGACGCAGCAGGCGCCGGAGGACAGAAGCCTAGGAGGCGGAGAGGCAAGACAGCCTGAGGGACAGCCTACTGGTGTAAAAAAGGTTAATAATGTAAAAACAGTACACACAGCATACATAATCACTGTTTAAATTACGTTTGATTCGTAGCAGTGAGAATACATAATGCATATCAGGTATTTACATTCCAAATCATAACTGTAGCAAAATTACAGTTTTGAAGTAGCCACCAAAATTATTTTTTGGTTTGGGGTCGCTGCAACATGAGGAACTGTATTGCGGGGTCACAGCATTAGAAGGGTTGAGAACCACTGCGGGGAAAGCAAGCAAACACGAAGGTAAGCCAACATGGAAAGCAGGCATAGCCGCGACGCTGAACAAAGGAAGCCAGATACAAGATGGCACGTGGTCTCGGAGATTTAAAACCAAGTAAAAGTCGTCTAGACTGCTGGAGTCAGACGGTCATCGCAGAGCTGGAGATCGGCGGGGCCGTGAGGACTCTTTAGGTGTGACGGTCACATTTTATCCCTTGGCCCAAGTAGTGCTTAACTGGCTGTCTTCCACTCATGACCATGGACCAAAGGATAAGCTTATAGTTAGTGTGCGCTCTGCAGACATGCTGCTCCTTAAGGCAAGGGGGAATCGGGGATCCACCGCTCAAGGCACCATCTTGCACGGAAAGGCTGAGTGCGACTGCAGCCGCTGTCATCTCTTTATATACAATTGGAAAATCATACACGAGAACTATTTTGAAACACTGTTTTGTACTTTTGTATATGACCCATTAAGTCAAGTTTCATTCTTTCGCTGGTGTTTGTGGCCAATTAACATCCTGTTCCCCTTAACATAGGCAAAGTCTGACCTAAGTTAAATGTGGGCTGGGTTGTACCTTTCCACTCCGTTCTCGGTGCTGTTCGTCGACTTCCATAGCCTCGCTGGCCCTAGGTAGGGTTCAGCCGGTTCTCATGGCTCCCGCTGTCAGCAGCATCTCCTTCAGGTTGGATTAACTTCCTTATGCTGTGGAATTTGTAAGCATTGCAGGGCCACAGGAAGTTTAATAACCCAAATATGATTAGCAGGGCCAGCTAGATAGCTCAGCAGACTAAAGTGCCTGCCTAGGCAGAAGGCAGGAACTGGGATTTGATCCCCCATACCACAAGCCATGCTGGCCCCACACGCAGGGCACGCTGAGATGGTCTCTGAGACTGGGCGTGGTGGCGTGCACCTGTAACCCCAGTACTTGGGAGGTTGAAAACAGGAGAATTCACTACGACTTTGATCTGTGTAGTGAGACCCTGTAGACCATGTACTAACTACATTAGAAATAAAATAAAACAATATGATTTAGCTCCATGGAACTGACCACTGTTCTGTCTGCATATCCTTGGAGACTGATTCTTGAAACTTTTACATTTGCCATTTTAGTTATATTAGTCTGGTTACTTATCCAAGAGGAGATGTGTAACAACACAATTTATTTTGGGTTCAGCACCACTGGGAGCACCAGCCAATGCTTACTGATGTAGGTGTCTGTGCAAACAGGCACCTCAGAGGCCAGCACTCTTCAAGGGCAGCTGGGGCATTTCATAACTCTGTCCATGGACCAGGAAGTGCTGGGCTGACCTAGCTTCTGGGTACACCCATCTCTGCTGATATTGGTTTGTCTGCATAAACCCTGTTCCCCAGTAAGAGTGACAGGGTGCTCTTGTTGTTCCAGAAAGCTCAGTTTCTGGTTACAGAGTAGGTGCACGATTACCTACAATTACCATTAAAACCCATCCTTGGTTTCAGATATGGGAAAAGTCTTCTCAGTTCACCCACAGGTCCCCAGGCACTACTTCCAGGCATGCTTGAAGGAAGGGTGTGTCAGGGAAGGGCTCTCGTCCCAGCCACTTGTCACTGCATATCATGGGACTAGACAGTCACCGAGGACAGTCCTCTCAAGGTAAACTTCTTCATATCACACAGGGTAGTGGTTCAAAATGGTATTCTCTTGGGCCATGAAGCATGCAAAGGAATTTTAATTGTCTTTATCCTGACTTTTTGGCTGAATCATAAGGTCATGAGTTTTATAAAACTGGTCTAACCAATGGAATAGTTCATATGTTTATTATTTTCTAAGTTTTTGACATATTTTTTCATGAGTCATATTTATTTGCATAAATGCAGCACATAAATCAGTTTTGCTTCTACTCCTACTTGAGCTTCACCTAAGGCACAATTGTTTTCATGGGAGTTGTGACAACATACATTGGCAATACAATACGAGCATTGGTAGGGGAAACGTTTTCCTCCGTTTTTCCCCAGTCTGACCTGCGAGGAGGAAGGTGACTGGAAATAAATACAGTGTCCTACAGATAGATTCATATCCAGGCTGCAAAAGGCAGATCCTTTAACAAGACCCAAGCTTGTTCCAGAAGTTCTAGAATGGCAAAGAATTTAACATGAGATTTAAGCCAGCTGGTGTACAGTCTGATTATATACTCTGCTTGGAAATGAAAGATAAAAGAATTATTTGGATATATGCATATCATGAACATGTTCGTAACTAATCCGATTTGTGAAGCAGGTCTCACGAGACGCCATGCATTGGAGTAGTTTTTACACAGGGCTACAGTGGTTGGTGCTACCTCTCTATGGTGACAAGAAAAGTGATCTAACCTGAATGTGAATCATGAAGAAATTTGCTTAACATGGGTGGTGCAATATGTCCCAAGAATTGAAACACAAATACTATATGTGGAAACACATTCAAACACTATCATAATAATAGGCAAATTATCACCAATCTGATGCTCTATATTCTCATGTACAAGTTGAGCAATATCAGCACATGTAATGACATCATGCAAATGACAGAATATGCATCAACAGCTGTTCTTTTGCACTACTGAGGAATTCCAGGCTTTTGCACTAAATGACATCCCTGCTGTATTCTTTTATGTTTCTTTTAAGACAGGGTCTCACTAAATTACAAAGTTGCCCAGACCTGTCTTGAAGTTGCCGTTTTCCTGCCTCATCTCCTCAGAGTGCTGGGATTATAAGCATGCACGGCCCTACGCTGCTAATGGTAGCAGCCCTAATGGCATGTGACCAGGCAGTAGCTGCCCAAATCACTAGTGCATTTACCCTGTGTTCTCATACTTCTCTTTCTGGGAATTTACTTTACAAACCTATTTGTACTGTTAAAGACTACTCATTGTAGAATATTCAGGGGAACACTTGAGTTGTAATAGCAAATGACTGGGAGCGACTTCTCTGTCAGCCAATTTAAAAGAGAAATTAATTACAGAATTGTGTAGTGAAACCATTTGCAGTCACTTGAAAATAACAGAGGTACTCCTTTTTAAATAATTTTATTACTTTTAATAAGAAATAACAAGACAGTTTCAAAACACATTAGTCGGACAGCCACAATAATTAATACAATGCATATTGTTGTCTTAATAGTGGATGCAAACATGATAACTTTTCTAAACACCATTAGTACAAATATTTCTTCTCAGTGAGCTAAGAGAAAGCAGTTGTATGCATAGCCCCATAATCCATAATAGTAGTGATTATCAGCACAACTGGCATTGTCAGAAGCTGTTGACATGTAATAGTCAAGTGCCCAGAAATCCAGCAGAAGAACAATTTGCTAAAATCCAACAGAGGTACTTCTTGTGAGCAGAATTGGAGTGGCTTTCAAGACACATCATGAAATCAAGGTGGGGCACAGTGGGCAGTGCTCGGGCAACCCGCCTCTGGGATAATCCTCGAGAAATCGATGACGGTGATGGCTTCAAAGGAAGGGCGGCGGGCTGGACGGCAGTGACAGTGTCCATGGTATCTCCTTTTCCTGCTTTTTGATTTTGAAATCGGTGAATAAATTACTTACTGAAAAATTAAATACAGTTTAAAAATAAAGACAATACCTTTTCCTGATCGATGACCTTACTCAATGAAGACTTGCAAGGCTGACCCAGCATCAGGCCCAGGACCCGGGACATCTCTCCCAACAGTGGCAGGGAATCTGCGGGACCCATTTGCCTTTGTGTTGAGCAGGCCTGTGATGTGCCGGGCAAGGCAGGTGAGAGGAGTGCCGCGGCCATTGGCCTTCCATCCCAGCATGGTGGATTCGCCCCATGGATCCCGGTCCACTTCCTCTTTAGAACTGAGGTTGGCTCGGGAGCACCACAGCCTGTTTTATGTCCTGTTACCATGGTGTTTGGGAGGCGCCCTACCCTTCAAGCTAACGCCTCTCCTTCCAGAGCACTGTTCTCAGTGTGTGCTCTAGGAGAGCCAAGTCCCCTCCAGGGAATGGCCTTGTTTAACAATAGACAGAGGACTTCTGAATTCCATGAACCAAATTCTTGCTTCTCCAGCTTCTTTATGATCTGAGAAGCCTCTCTTACTACCTCCAGATTAGCTCTGCCTCTGAACTCGTCTTTGGGCCCCTAATATGATTATACTTAGATATTTTCTCTAAAGTATCTAGACTCTGGTATAGGGCTAACCTCTTCTCAGAAAAGACTGGATAACGCATATGGAAAGGGCCCGAAAGCAAAAATCAAAAATTAAGACAAGCAAACAAAAGCAAGGCTATCTGCCCTTTGCTTTACCCCAATTAGGCCGAACAGAACACACTCAAATTAGCTTTCCTTAGCATTACCACCTAATGTTGGAAGAGGGTATTAAACTACTTTTCTGCCTGATAGACACACAATGAGTCTGGGAGACCATCCAATGCCAAGCTGTATCTCGGGTTCACAAGGGAACATCTCCCTGCGCTAGAGACCCCAGGGTTGTGTGGCCTTACTACAGTGAAGGAAGAAGATTGTGGAGGATTAGAAGTGGCTCCTTTTTTTTTTTTTTTTTTTTTAATGATTTTCAGTTTCCCAGAAGATGCTGGACCCTTGAAAAAGGAACAGCGATCTCACAGGGTGTCTTTCCTGAGACCTCAGGTCTGTCTCTGGACCTTCACCTGCCAGCCCTTTATCAGTAATACTTGGCTCCTTTATCTCAGCTCAGGCAGGAGGCCTTGAACCTTATGTGTGAAGCGTTCATGTAATCATTCCAGCCTCCATCGCTGACATGGAGAATGTCTCCAGAGAACACTAAGGCAGCCCCTGCTCTCCCTCTCCACTGGAAAACACTGCTGGATGCTGAATTTTGCTCTTTGTTTCTAATATATGCTAGGTCTGGAGGAGGGGGAGAATTCCTCTTCTGCCAGGCTTTTAGGAGAAAAAGATGCCTGACTGGTAGCACCGATTGAAAAGCAAACTTGTTTATTAAAGTAAAATTAACCGCACAGTTTTAGCTTGGCTACCTCCGACTTTCCTGGCTCCTTATGCTTCTGTTTGGTTCAAGAAAACATCTATCATCTTTGGCAGCTTTTCCTCAACTCAGCTCTTTATTTAATATGAATAATTAAAATGGTGTGACTAAAACATCAGAAAGCCTACAGTCAAGCTAATTTATTTTAATTAAAATTTGATTCTCAAGATTCAAACTTCTTCCACTAAGCAAAAATCTGCAGCTAAGTTCAAAGAGGCTTTGGGAGGTTGGAGGAGGTCCATCTGCATTTCCAAGGGCCAAGGCAGGTTCAGGATTATTAGCATGACCTCAGGGAAATTAATAGTAATTATGAGAGAGAGAGAGATGGGGGAGGAAGGGAGGGAGACAGAGAGAGATTACTGCATATTTCGGTGCTTGGTCCGCTGGGACTACAGACTCTTCTGCACCTTAGCTTGGAGATGCTGACCATTCTAGATAAGCCATTTGTAAAAATCCAAAGTGCATGTGTGGAGCTATAAAGTTAGGGGCCTAAACATGGGTATACTGAGGAACCGTGGGATACCTGCTTTCAGTAAAAAGACAATCTTTATTCCATAGCTATATTCAACTTTTAGCAGAAATTGTGTATGAAGCAGCAACCATCCTAGTGACTGGGAGTCTGTTTATTGTGATGTTGTGTCCTCGGCTTTCCAGCTACCGCATTCCAAGTCTCTACAGTAACATTAACCCATCGGACAGCCAACTGTTCCACACCTCCAGACACTGTGTTCAGGATCCCAGTCCTCTTGGGAGGATCTTGGGCTACTGAAAATGGTCTGCACCGAGTAACTCTTCTCAGCTGTGGCAACTCAGTCAGTGGCTAAGTAATCTCATCTTTCAAAGCAGCTGCTTCTACCTTCCCTTGAGCAGCGTTCTGATTAGGCTCTCCTTTTAGGAGGTAGCTAGAGAAGGAGATTAAACAGGTGTTCACAGTTTCCATTCCTCTGGGCTTGATTGCTGCTCTTGCTGTCCGGTGGTACGGAAGCTATTTATGGGTGCGAGGAATTGTCTCCGAGGAACAGTTCTCAATTATGCTTGTGATTTGTGATGTGCGAGCTTTGTCCTAGACCTGGTCTATCATGGTCATGCTTATTTATTATTACTTATATTTATATTACAAACAAATATTATTTATGATTATTCTTATTGTTATGCTTATTCATCCTACTGTGTTACACCTTGGAGTTATGATCAGGATGGGGTGGAAGAGGAGAAAGCCTTCAGGCAACTAAGTCTAAAAACACTGATGTACTGAAAAAATAATGGAAGAGTTTTTAGGTTATAGCTCTGTGGTAGACATGTGCCTAATAGGTGCAAGGCCCTGGGTTTTACCCCAGCATCACATGCATATGCGTGTGTAAGTACACACACACACACACACACACACACACACACACAGTGAAATAAATCCTGCATTACGGTTGATCTATGTTCCGATGGTTCTGCACTATAGCAGCACCAGGGCAAGCCGCATGCTCAGCCCTGAGAAGCACTGAAAGCTGTTGGAAAGATGGAAGTGATTGTGGTCACTTAAAATGCGGATTTGCCACTTTTTTTTTTCTTTTTCTAATTTTATGTGTTTGGTACATGGTCTCTGTCTTACTCTTCTCTCATTGCTGGGACAAACAGCCAACACTCCAAATGAGGGAAGGAAAGGTTTATTTTTAGCTCACGGTTACTGGAGGTTTCAGTTCATATTCCTCTGGCTCCGAGGCAGAATGGCACCCGGCAGAGGGGAACCTTTCATGGCGGCAGCTAAAAGAAGGAGAGCAGGGAGAGGTAGCAGCAGCTCAAACAGCTAACTTCTCTTCCTACCTCACATTGAAATGCAAATCACCTGCCCCAGGGGAGGGGCAGCACCCACGCCCCCAGTAATCAATTACAGATTCCAGAAGCTGCCCCTTGACTGTATGAGGCTTTGGTGCGACACCAAGACACAAACCATGACGGTCTTGCTGCAGCTCAGGCTCATGGTGATCCTCCTGTTTTAGCCTCTCCACACTGGGAGTATAGGCATATGCCACCATGCCCAGTCTGTGTTTGGTTCAATGCACCTAGAAGCAGGGCTGGCATGGCATGTGGTGCCAGGGATCGAACCTTGGTTCTTATGCTTGCCAGGCAGGTGCTCAGACCACTGAGCTGTCTTTCCAACCCCAAATTTGCCACTTCTAATGATTGGTTTGCAGTAAAATAAAATGCAGAATGGGGAAGGCTGGGCCAGTGTGCATCCTGATTTGGAGCAGATCACAGCTTCTAGAGAGCACAGCTTCCTCCGGGATGGTGGCCGTGGTCTCCTTGAGCCATTGGCTCCTCAGACGCACATGCAGGATCATTTCATGTCTGTGGGTTTCTTTCTCCATAAAAATACCAAGGACTACAAATTTCAACTAGTATAGAGGGAAGTAAGCTCATATGCATCATCTAAGTCTGCTAAGGCAGTGCAATGTTGCTTCACATCCGCACGTGAATGATCTTTGTGATTTCCACCGAACCCATTCTTGTGCTTGGAGAGGCTCCGTAGTGCCTCTGGCTCTTGAGAGTAGGCTGCCTCGCTTTTTATCCCTACCAGAGTGTGGCCCTGAGCCTGGGGGCGAGAGACTCCTCCCTGGGGAAGTTCTATGTTTCTTAGGTACTGAGCACAACACATGTTAATGACAGCTGGGCCACAAAAGTGAGCTCAGGGGCAGCCTGACCTGCACAATGAGACTCTGTCTCAAAAAGACAAAACCCAAAACCCAAAAAACATGATAATAAAATACAGATGGACTGTTTGTGCCATCCAAGAATGGGCTTGCATTAGCGATCTTAAGTTTAAAAGGCATAGCTCTCCAGAGAACCAACTATAGATGGGTGGGTGTTGGTTCAGTATCGTCAACTTTGGTCAAGTAGGGTTGTGTTGACATCTAATATAGATGAAGCCAAATGCGTGAGTCAAAAGCAAGCAGCTCTGCGGGGCATCTCAGAGTGGTGATGTGCTAGTGATGGCACCTAAAATGCTGTCAATTATTTCAACACAGAAAATTTAGGAGATATATTTGAGAGTGGGGCAAACAAGGTTTCCTATGTGCTTTGATTCCGCAAACAAACATCTCTGTCCTCTGTTTTATTTTATGTTTCCTCCTCACAGATACCACCTTGCGGTCACTGCCCTCTTGCGTGTACCAACCCGACCCTAGGCCCGCTGCCCTCTGCCCTCCTGTGCTGCGCAGTACCTGCCCTTGCCACCTCCATCCCGGTGCCGCCTCCTGCCGCTTATCCCACCGTTACTCCTCAGGACCCGGTGGAGGCCCTGCTGGGTGCCCGATGGTAGGACTGGTGGCGGGCAAATCTAGGCAGTTCCGAGGCATCAAGGTTAATGCAAGAAACACAGACAGACATTTCATGAAGAATTACTGCGTTCAGTTATGACAGATCCGAAAAGGAGAATCACATGGGCCACTTCGGGCACCAGGGAAGCCGACCGGACCCGGGCGAGGCTGGTGCATTCTCCCCGCTTTGTTAAAGACCATAATGAAGGTTGAGGAGGAGGCTTGGGCTCGGGAGGAAGCTGTGTCATTTTAATGAAGGAGGTGCTACAAGCCCTTTGATACGTGCTGTTGGTGCAAGAATATTTGGGTTTTTATCCTCCAGAGTTACAACATCAAGTGAAATCTCAAGGGATGTGATTTTCAATTCACTGCGCCAAGTGCCCCTCCGTATCTGTTTATCTTGTCTCTCTTTTTCTTCCTCTCTCTCGAGACACAGTTCGAGGCAACTCTCAGTTCTCTACAATTTTTTCTTTTCATTGAAAGAAAAACATTAGATCAAAATGCTGGAGACACTTAACGATCTCCACAGGTGTGTCCCAGCTGGCAGAGCTGCCCGTGTGCCTCCACGCCCACCGAGTCGCAGGGCTCATCAAGGTGATGGCGTCATTTGTGAGTTCCTTCTCTCACCGGTGGGATTTACCCTCCGAGTCTTCTGCTTTCACTGTGCCTTCCTGTCCGGTTTCAACAGGTTTGGCCTTGGCCGTGATTCAGTGAAAGACAAGTGCGCAGAAGGTTCTAGATCCCACATTTCTTGGGGCGGAGCTGTTATAGCGTACGGAAGCACAACCCCTGGAGAATCCATCATGCTTTGATAAAAATTGTCCTTGCTGGCAGGGTGGCCTTGCGGTGTCCTCCATTGCTCTGAAGTCCACCAAGCTTTAAGCTGTTTTCTCCCACATGCTAAGTTGAAGTTCCTGAATTTGGGAATACTTTGAAATAGGTTTTTTTTTTCCTTGGCACCTGGCAGGGACCTAGTCAACGTTTGCAAGATGCATGGGTGGGTTTCCCTCCTTTCTCTGTATGGTTTCCCTGGCAGAAGCCAGCATGGCTTAGCTTGGCAAGGCTAACAAGACAGTGGCCTGACTCAGGCCAGTGACCTGTGGGCACTGCCGCTGGCAGCTCCTGGGGTCGCTGCTCGTGCCCAGGCCTGGGTGTCCCCTGTCCGTCTTTTCCACCCCTGTACTTTCTGTGCAGAGTCACCATTTAGCATTTCCATTCTCGGGTTGGGTTCACAATGTAAAGTTTCAGGTGGCTGTCGCCTGGTCTCGTGGATTGAACTCCGGTGACTTCATAATTTCCAGACTGTCCTGGATGCTTTCCAGTGTTTGCTCAAGTAACTCAGACTGTACGCTCCGAAAAGCAACCTGGGAGTGAAAGAGATGCGATAATGTCCTCCCTGAAAGTGCTGACAAATAAGCGCTTCTGCCCTGTGCTATCTGCTGTTTCCCTTAATACAGAATGCCCGTGCTGTAAAACAGAAGACTAGATCATAGGCATTGCCTGTACTTAAGGTCGTGGCTCTCAGATGCAAGTCTCCGGACTAAAGAGCCTTTGGGTTCACTGCACATGTATTGTACATCTGCTATGCCAGCTGCATTTTAATGTTCAAAGGTTCTTTTTACTTTGCTTATGATTTTATTTTTTGAAGAAAACAAAAAATATTTCTAGGCTAATTCTTTTTGTATTCCCACTAAAGTGCCAGATTTTCCTTATTTAAATACACATTTACATTGACATTTAATCTCAAAACTCTAATTAGCTATCTTGAAGGACTTTCTAGATTAATATAGATTAATGAATATATATAGCTTTATTTAAATTGTCCAAAACCAGGCATGGTGGCACATGTCTGTAATCCCAGCGATGGGGAGGCTGAGACAGGAGATCAGTATGAATCTGAGCTGTGTAGCAAGACCCTGCACCCAATAAATAAACAGATAAATAAATACAAATATTAAAATTGTCCAACATTTTTTGTCACTCACCAAAACATCGTCTAAGTATAGGAGAATACATAAGAATATGCCGTTACGGATGTCGCAAGACGTCATTGCACAAGTAGTTTCAGAGAGGGCGCTGTGGTGCCTGACTGTCACAGCCCCAGCTTAGCTAAGGCTGTGAGCCCTTCCGGCTGGCCAGCTGGAGAGAGGCTGTCGGCAGGGATGTCTCAGGGCTTCCCGGCCGGCTGCAGGCCGTCTACGCCTCCTTTCGCCAGAAGAACTGCAGTGGTCGTGGGCCTTTGGAGAGGTACAGGAAAGCCCAGCAGACCCCTGCATGCCCTGCCTGCACCCGCGTGGCGCTCTTCCCGCTGCTCTCCAGGAGGCTGTCAGCTGGAGGCCCACTGGGATTTGTTCTGCTGAGTGACAGTAGGGCTACAGTGGGAATGCAAGAGAAAAACACAGATATTTACCTGACATCACCTGAAATCGGGATTTTCATATAATGCTGGAAGAAATAAGGTCCGTAATTAGTTTTCAAGGGGTTTGCACCAGGTGGCTATCGAAGCTGTTTAAGACTGCACCTGCCTTGCCGTCCATCTTTCTGGGCAGTGAACTCTGAGGAAAACTCACAGGTGTCCAAATCCCTCTGAGGGGCAGCTAGTGCAAGCTGCCTATCCCCCGCCCTGGCCGGTGGAGGGTGACTTCACTACCACCCTACATCTGAGACTGGGGAACCAAGGCTGAGATGCGGGCTGCGGTGATCTTCAAAAGCCGCTCAGAGGAGCTTGGTGTCCCTGGGCCTGGGGACATTGCAATGGGCTGTGTGTGCTGAGCAGGGCCTAGGACACACTGGCCGCCTTCTGCTCCCTGCAGCACATGAACACCTGCCTTTGCGGGCTGAAAGGAGACTGCTCCGCAGCCCAGCCAGCGCCTGGGCCCGGTAAGTGCTCTGCAGAGCCAGGCCAACATGACCATGATGGAATGCAGCACCGGCGCATGCACAGTCCAAGGAGACCCCGGCACGTTTGTCCTAGTTTTGCTAATTGGTGGGATGCTTTTGTCTATAGAGAGTATAAGAAGCCCGGCATTGTAGCACATATCTGTAATCCCAATACTAGGGAGGCTGAGGCAGGATGATTGCCAAGGAGTTCGAGGCCATCTCAGGCTACATAGCGAATTCAAGATCAGCCTGAACTACATAGTGAGACCCAGCTTCAAAAACAAAGTTAAAAAAAAAAAAAAAATATATATATATATATATATATATATATATATATATATATATATAGTAAATGAAGAGAGCGGCAGGAATGTGGAATAATATCAATGACTGTGTATGCGTTGGGGAGCCTGCTTCTCTCAGCCCTGTGGGCCGACCCACCTATGGCTCCCTGGGCCTCTGCTCACTGAGGGGTGAGGGGGGGTCGGGCCTGGAGCTGCAGGCAGAGCTTCCTTCGTTCACTTCAAGGCTGGTGTAATGGTCTGAGGCAGATGCTTAAAGCAGCACGCCGCTGCCACTGATTCACAGAGAGAGTATATCCACAGCGACTCACAGGCTCTACACGTGGGGATCCTCTGTCACCTGTCTACCTACATCTATTGATTATCTCTCATGTACCTGTCTCTATCATCTAGTATCTATCTGTCCTATCATCCGTTTTTATCATCTGTTATTTATCTATCATCTATCCTATCATATCTATTCTATTATCTATCTATCATCTGTCTATCTATCTATTCATCCATCTATCCATCTGTCTATCTCTATTATCTATCATCTATCTCTATCATTTATCTACCCTATTATCTATCCACCTATCATCTATCTGTCTGTCTATCTGTTTACCTATCATCCTTTCTTGATAATTTAAAGGATGAATAAAAAGGCATGCTTACAGGTATGCATTTGGATGAAAAGAAAATCTTTTTTTTTTTTTTTTGTACCAGGGATCGAACTTGGGACCCTGTGCTTTCCAGGCAGGCACTTCTGCTTTTGAGCTGTCTCCCTGGCCTTGAAGAAAACCTTCATGCATATTCTTTCCAATGTACAATTCTTCCAGAAACCACCTTCTAAGTTGCTTTCACATAGTAGGTCTGCATAGATGTGTGCTGACTGAACAGCAGGTAGACGGAGCCAGAAGGGATTAGAGGGCCTATTTAGGATCCCGGTGGGACACAGGTGGCTGTGCAGATGGCACGGAAGGCCATGCAACACCTTCCCAGGGAGCCTGAAGTTATTCGCAGAAAGCCATCGCGTCAGTGCCGTGACCAGCTTGAGCACCCTTGTGCATCCGAGCACACGGGCTGGCTGGCAGCAGAGTGACTGCTACCGGAGGTTCACCACCGCCCCTGCTGCCCTCCCGGCAGCACCGATGGACACAGGGGTGAGAGTGCTCCGAGACACAGTGCAGGTTGGCGACAGACACCTTCGCGGGGCCTGTCTGGCCCGTGATACAAATGCTGCCGTTCTCCTCCTGAAATCTTTTGGGATTAGATACTAAAATGTGACCACGATGGACAAGCCAGAGAGAATAGTCACGGACAGCTTAAGGCCATGGCTGGGGCTTTCCCTGCAAGCCACGTCGGGGTCTGTGGAGACTCTCCGGCTGCGCTCACACCGCCTGACCACGCAGCAGATGCGCAGCAGCTTGGGGGGCAGAGGGACTTGACACCTCCTGAGGGGTTTGCCACAGTGTACAGGGAGCACAGCTCCAGTTTTGACCTTCAAGTCTTTAATTCCAGGGCAAAGGAAGCTGAAGCATCACGTGGCTCCCTGTACCGGTCGTTCCTGTGTTGGCTTTGGCCCCAGCTCTGTCGCTGCCCAGCCCCTTCATTTCCTCCTCGTCAGAATCCCGAAGGTAAGACCAGGACAAATGCCACTCCTACGTCCTTCCTCTATAAAAGTACTGTGGTGCAGCAGACTCTTAACAGCCAGAGTTTTATTATCTGCAAACTCATAGGTTGCTAGTTAAAATTATTTTAAAATAGTCCAGGCATACGCTCCTGTATTTTTCCATCTTTTTCTCCAACAGTCTTGGCACGCTAGCATCGCCCCAGGGTCACCTGGCTCTGCCTCACCTTGTGCCTCTCTCTGCTCTGTGAAGACTTCTGATGGGTGAAGTGGTGCTCTGGGGAGAGCCCCATGTTAAGGCCTTGCTCCCCGTAGCTTCTGGAGTTCCTTCTGGCAGGCAGCCCTCAGCTGTCCTCTGCTATGGAGATGTGAGCCCATGGGGTGCTGGGGCAGCTCTGGAGGGCTCAGCCTGTCCCCGCGACTTCCTGAGGGTGCCATGTTTCCTCTGCCGAGCCTGTGTACCCAACAGGAGTCTAGCCAGAGAGCATGGGCCCCCAGCCCTTGTGCATGCTGGGCTTTGTCCTGTCCACTCTGTGGGATGGTGATGCTGGTGGCCCATGAGCCTGCTCACGCCTATGGCTGGAAACTGAGGCTCGGGCTGCCCGTGGGAGAGGAGCCCCTTGCAGTGGTGGTGGGTGGAGCATGGGCAAGGATTGCTGGGATTTTCACCCACGAAGATGGCACATGGGAGCCGGGCATGGTGATGGCGCACGCATGTAGTCCCAGCACTTGGGAGGCTGAGGCAGGAGGATCAGCATGAGCTCAAGACCAGTCTGGGCTACAAAAATGAGCTCAAGGCCAGCTTGAACTGTATAGCGAGACCCTGTCTCAAAAAGACCAAAAAAAAAAAAAAAAAAAAAAAAAAGGCACGTAGATAAGGAGAATGGTGTAAGGAAACATGAGCCAGCCAGCGCAGCCTCAGCTGAGAACATCAAAGGCCAGAGCTGGGGAGTGTGGGGGGCCCGGATTTGGGGAGCTTGATCAGGCGGGTAGCACGTAGGCTGGGTGAAGGAGAGCGGGCTGATTTACGGCCCCGGCAAAGGCCTGAGGAGGCGATGAGGAGCAGCTGTTGCTATGGACTAGCAGCTCTGCCAAAAATAAGGATCAGCTTAGAAAAGGGATAAAGTGTAAGAATGAGCCGTGTCTATGCGGCCAGAATCAATAATGAAATCTAGCTCCAAGGAGGAGCCCAGTGAGGAGACCAGGGCTGCTGCCCCAGCCGTGAAGCCAGAGCTCAGGCCCACACGCACCTGGTGCTGACCCTGGGCCCTGGCCGTCGTCATGGCGACACTGCTCCACTGCTCGGCTCACAGAGCGCCCTGGGTTGGCCTTGCTTTTTCCGGAGCAGGCATCGCCCCCACCCTAGTCCCTGTTTCTCTGTGTCAGAGGCCCCCACAGCGGCGCCTCTGATTGGCTGAGCCTGCCCGCAGTGTACTTGGACCCTGTGCACTTGGTGACCTTTTTTATTGCTTCCTTAGGCCAGGATAATTTTACAAATATAAAAGCCAGATTCATACAGAAGTAAGAAAGGACAGATGTCCTAAAAATAAAGTCCCTTTGCCCTTTTTCGGCTCCGGTCCATTTCTCCCATCTGATTGTAGTCCCCGTCAACTTCCCCCGGAATCCGTCTGTTGTAGCATTTGGGAGACCGCTGTCCCAGCTTGGCCCCTGCTCTGCCACCGGGACTCGGGACTCGTGACAGGCCCAAAGCCTAGCAGGGCCTAAAGGCAAAGGCATGGATGCTCTCAGATAAATTTACATAAGCTAAGTGCCCTGTTCAAGGGGGACAGGCTTGCTTTGAGCTTGACAGCCATGTGAATCTCAGTGACTGAAATCCACATCAGGTCTGCAGAGTTGGAAGCTGGTCCTGTATTGTAGATGTGAAAATCAGCCGTGAGAACATCCTGCCGCAGAGTCATGAGAAGAAAGCTAACAAGCCCAGATGTTACGGTTTATGTCTAGTTGGCACCCCCAAAGCCTCGTGCAATCATGGGGTGGGGACTTGTAGAGCTTGAGACTTGATCATGATCTACTGGGATCATGCTGTTCTCTGCCATGTGCCACTCAGCCTTGGAGCTGGCCGAAAATGGACTGAAACCTCCGGTAACCGTGAGCTAAATAAACCTGTCCTTCCCTCATTGTGCGTGTTGGGTATTTGTCCCGGCAATGAGAGGAACGAAGACACAAGATGAATAAAGCTGAGCTAGCCTTTCACAAATATTAGAATCTGAATTTAAGATTTTCTACGGAAGAGCAAGCCACAGGGAATGAAGATACAATTTTATACTTCTGACCCAACTTCAAATGAAGTATTTACATATGATTTGGCCTATGGCCTTCTTCTCTTATACAAGTCCCACTAAATATGGAGCAGACCTGAGAAAAGCAATACAGACATTTATATAAGATCACAAAGACAGGGCTGCAATCCCTAGGGCACACGGTCCGCTGCATACGGGGCTAGAAGCACTGTCGCCACACGTTTGTCTGAAGGCGTGTCTTGGTTCTCTGCCCCATCGTAAGTCTGCATCAGTGACTCCGTAGCACGGGAAACGTCCCGTGTGAACTTGGGAGTCAGTGGTGGGTGGGTGCTGGCTACGGCCGAGGAGGCCACGGCGTCCTGCAGAACCTTTGCAAGCACATGCAGAGGACCGGTGCGCAGGCGCTAACAGCTGCGAGGCGTTATGCCATGGCTGGAGACGCACAGGTCACTGCACAGGCCTCCTGCCCCTCCAGGGCTCGGTCAAGGAGCGGCCGCAGTCAGCAGCCCCATGGCTGGACTCAGCTGCGTCCACTGCAAGCTTCTCTCCTTCATCCTCTCTTCCCTTCCCCTTTCTTGCTTTCTTCCTGCTTCTTCCCTCTCGTTCTCCACCCTCCCTCCCTCCCTCCCTCCCTCCGATCTCCCTCCCTCCCCCTTCCTCCTTCCCCCTCTTTCCCTCCCCCTCTTCCTTCCTTCCTTCCTTCCTTCATTCCTTCCTTCTTTTCTCATTCTCCTTGTCTTTTACTACAGAGATTTCAACAATTAACAACTAACAGCAACACTGACAAGAAGCCAGGAATACATAGGGCGCTTATAGGAGCACACTTACTCATTTCTCAGCTTCGACAGTGGTCAATTTGTGGCCACTTTCACTTGAAGTAAATATTGGAAGCATATAATTGGATCTGGAAAAGTTTTAGTAAATCTGTCTGGAGGTTAGCGACAGGTCTAAAATGCGATCATCTCACGAGGAACATAAATACAATTAAGCGTCTGCTAAAGCTCTCAGTTCGTCTCAGTGCTCTTCTTCCTCCCCTCTTGGGAAGTCCTCGCTGAAGAAACCAGGTCATTTGTCCCACTGAGTTTGCACAGTTGGGAGCTGTGAGCTTCTGAGAATAAAAAATAGTCCTGTCTGAAGCGACCGTTCACAGCCCCGCGCACCCGCTCCTGCGCGCTCTCACGGGGCCAGACGGCCTCTCGGGGTGCGACAGGCTTGGCATCGAACTCTCCTGAACAGTGACAAGGCACAGTTGTCCTGATGCAGGAAAAGAGGGTGAGGGTGAGCGGCAGTCTCGGGGGGAGGGGGTGAGGGAGGGGAGGGGAGAGGAAGGAGCCTGATGGCCCATGAGGCTGCGCAGCTGCCAACCGTGAGTTAAAACTGGTGGCGGAAGAGGTTTTTGGAAGCAGCCAGCTTTTCTATGGAGAACCCTGAAGCAGAGAAAGTTGTTTTTCTCCCCTCCCAGCTTGTGCTGTAAATTAGAAATGTACTAATCACATTGCAAACTCCTGGTATTTTTGAGAATCCAGGAAAATATTGGAATATTTGATTTGTGATGTTAAATGTAGCCGTATTTTTAATGTGTGTGTTGAACAGAAGTGGGGGTGCTGGTGAGTTTCCCTTGACCTGGGGCTCGGGGGAGGGTCCCTCCACAGTGAAGGAAGCCCAGATGCTGTCCTTGTCACCCGTCCTCCGCAACCGGGCGGCCTGTGATGTCCCTCCTCGCCCGCCCCACTCTGCAGGCTGAGTCAGGCGCTGCGCTCCTGGGGCAAGCACAGGCTCAGCACTCGAAGGGACGCTCGCAGCCCCCAGCGAGGCCTGAAGGGCGGGATTCCTTCTTCACAGGGCAGACTTGCTGTCCTTTCAGTGTCCTGACAGCCGCCAAGGCTCCAACGTCCACACTGTCACCGGCAATGTCCTGACAATATCAACCGCATCTTTCTCACTCCTATTTCTTTTTAGAAAGGAAACACCATTTTCTGAAAAGCACGGCCATTCACAGTACTTCCCTCGTGTCTCCTTCTGCAGAGAGGATGGCAGGCCGCTCTCTCTCTCTAAGCCAGTGGCTGGCCGCAGAGGTGCGCTGGTGCCTGGCGCAGTGAGGACCTCCCTCGGCGCGCTCTGACCCTTTGCTGAAACCTGGCTGGACAGGGCCTGTCGGTAGGAAGGGAAGGCTGGGATTAGGGTTAGGACTTGGGTTAGAGGGTTGGAATTAGGGCTAGGGTTGGAGGGCCAGGGCTAAGGCTCGGCTGGGGCTGGGGCTGGGGCTTGGGCTTGGGCAGTGTGATTGCAAGAAGAACTCTCTGGAAAGTCGCTGCTATGGCCCTCCTCAGCTCCTTCCCTGGAGGATTGCAGGTCTGACCAAGGATCTGTAGCATTAAAGCATTTGATTCATTGGCAGAAGAACTGTAAGGAATTATGGAAGCAGCCTTTGTGTTTAGCAGAGCTGGACACGGTGGGTCCAGGCTCCTGCTTTGCAAGGGTGTCCATTCTGTGGACGGAAAGAGCAGAAGTGAGCTAAGAGCAGGTTAGGCCCAGTCCGGATGGGTGAAGCGGCTCTTACTGCACAGCTCTGCCTGGCTCGGCAGGGACGAGGCAGGGAGGACGGAAGGCGTGGAGAGTGGGGTGGCGGGTGGAGTTGGGGTTCCCTGGACCCCTGAGTTGTGGTGTCATGGTCTACAGCTGGGAGCTCAGGAAACCAGTAAGAAGGGAGCCAGGCCGAGTCTCCTGCCCTGAGGCCCAGAGTAGATAGAGCATGGCGTTGGAGAGGGAGGGGCGTTGACAGACAGGCTCGCTCATTTGTACGCCAGAGAGGACTGGGTGTTTTTCCTTTCATCCAATGAAGAACTCACTCCTCAGCTCTCCCTCTAGCAACGCTGTCTTGTTGGCAAACATCAGCCAGCGGTTATTTTCGCTGAGCGTGAAGTAGATGTCCGGCTGCATAGACGCACCCCCTTTGATCCTGAGAATATCGTGGTCATTGAGACCCGGCTTCATGGGTCATCCTGGGGTCTCTTCGTTCACACCTGGAGGTTCCGGGACAGACCGGCCTCCTCCCGGGGGGCTGCAGCTTGCACATCCGTGGCTTCATGCTGATGCACTTACAGTTCCCTCCCTTGAGCTTTAAAACTCAGCGCTGAGCGCCATAAGTCTCCTTGGCTGTCAGCGCAGTGCACACGCGTGCTCGCCCCACTTGCCCTCTGCAGACAGCTGAATAGGCCGCAGCTACCGACTCATCTCGGCTTGGGGAAGCTTGGTGCTGGGGGCGTTGAGTCCTTAAAGGACACCTGTGCTGCACCTCTCCATTTCATTATATATATATATATATATATATATATATATATATATATATATTTATTTATTTTTCTGAGAAGAAAAGCTAGAGGCAGAACACAGTGGCCGAGGTTCAATCCCAGGCGTGCTGAGATGGTGATTCAGACTGGGCCTCGTGGCCAGCCTGTAATCCCAGCTCTCGGGAGGCTGAAAACAGGTGAATCACTGAGTCCAGTCTACATAGTGAGACCCCGATCTCCCTGTTGACTCTTCCCTAAATACATTGAAAAAAGAAGAAAAGCTAGAGAAGGAAAAAGGCAGCAATCACGCTATTTGTTTTCTGAATTCCCACATTCTCGGCTGCATATCTCAAAGAACTGCTTCTTAACCAAGTACAAGTTAAGCAACAAAATAACCTTAAAACAATTCTGCTTTCGATTCACCAGAATTGGATTTAGCAAGGGATTGAGGTCACCCCAACTAAATAAAGGGGCTTCAAAGGAAAAGCGGCCCGATGAAGTCATGCCATCTTATCAGGATGATAGCCCGGCTGGTGGTGACCTTGGAAATGGTCATGAAGACTTCAAAGTGACACAAATTAGGGACCCACACTGAAGAAAGCAGCAGCTGATCTGAATTAAGTGGGAAAATGTCTTACCATACCAAGAATTCACAGAGACAAAGCCGAATTCACAAAGAAGGCTGGCGTTGCATAATTTGCACCCAGAAAGTCAGTCTTCCTTTTCAGGTGCTGCCGTCTTTCACGCTGTGCCATAAGGGCAGTGTGCTGTTACCTCCAAGTGGAAAATGGTCCCACAGCTTAATTTCTTGATGAAGATGATCTGAGACTAACTGGCTAACTGGTGATTTCTGTGCCATGCTTTGTGGACATGGACTAGTGGGAATTATAATGGAAATAACAAAATAATTAATTCAGATAAACAGTACAGGCTAAGGCAAAATGAGGGTTCATTATAAGATCCTCGAGAGCACAGAACCTGCCTTGGAAGATTAGAAGCCGGTGCAAGGCTTCTACGCACAAACTCCTTCTGTGACATATTTTTATATGGTCCACAAGCTCTTGTAAACATAGACCTATCAGAATTCACATAAAGGGAGCTCACGTTTAGTAGTGGGCAGAGGGAGGTCGTCAGGGAAGGGCATCTGGGAGTGGAGCCGAGAGGCAGGACCGGTTCTCCAGCGGCCAGTGCTGGGCCTGTTCACTAGCTAGGAACCTAAGTGATCTTCAGATTACAGGAATGAAAGCCACTACTGTGCTGCTACTCAGAGCAGAGTCTGGAGGGTGGCGAGGGTGAGGGGGAGATGGAAACCGATGGAGACTATGGAGCGTGCGAACTAGACTGGCTCTGGAGGGAAAACACCCATTTGAAAATCACTGTCATGTGACCGTAGACCAGATCTGGCTAGGAAAAAAAGGAGATATTTTTTAAATGGCCATTGCACTAAACTTTCAGCCGAAAAAAAACTAAAAACAAATCCATTTCCCCACCACCACTGTTATGATTTATGTCTAGCTGGCCCCCCAAAGCCTCATGCAGCCATGACTCGGGGACTTCTAGAGTTTGAGACTTGACTCATGATCCACTGGGACTTTGTGTTTTAGTACTGATTGCATTATGGGTCTGAGTACTTCTGGGATCACGGGTGTGACCTAAGGCAGATAGGCTGAGGCACAGAGACAGAGAGACAGACTCACACTGTTGCTCTGCTCTCCTGATTGGTTGGCTGCCTCTGTCACCGTTTTGTTGCTGTTCCACCACCATGAACTGCTGGCCTCTGCGTTGTGCCTCTCTGCCTTGGATTTGGCTGAGTATGGACTGAAATCTCCAGTAATTGTGAGCTAAATAAACCTTTCCTTCCTTCGTTTTGGCTGTTGGGTATTTGCCACAAACAAGAGACAAGAGTAACTAAGACAACCACTAACAGGTGGAATAAATTCCCGAGAGGCTTCCTATGTAGACTATGTACTAGTTTGCCCCCGAATATTAGAGCTCAGAACTATTTAAGATTGGACTTGAGCAATTCAGATGTTCTTCACCAAAGTGGCTTTTATTGAGAAGCGAAGATTATTTGATGCAATTCTTATGCACACGCTTCATTCCTGAGTGTGAGTTAATATTTTCTGCATGACAGGGGGGGAAAGGAAGAATGCTGAGCAAATGAAGCCAAGCAGCTGCAAGGAGACTCTGTGTGGGAGGAGAGATGCTGAGCCGTTAACAGTGCCACCTTTTGCCTCTCGGGCTTCATCGCTGAAGTGATTTATAACATCAGAAGTCAGACAGGATGTGAGACTTTTTTTAAAAATGCAAAGGTCTAAAATACCTGCTCATTAACATTTTTAGACTTTGAAAACCTATCTATAGAACAGATCCAAACTCAGGCTTGGTGCAAAAGAGCCCTGGGTGCCCCCCGACATGTGTGGGGTTGCGTAACGCATCCTCTCGGCACGTCATCACGTGGCTGACGAGGAGGCGGGCGTCATTCCACTGCCCCAGGCCAGCCTTCACAAGTGCCCACCACAGTGGTGCATCCAGGAGAGTGACATGGTCCCTGGCATGCCTCCCAGAGCCACAGTGAAGTGGTGCAACATGGGTATGTGTAATTAGAGTCTTAATGAAGGAGTCAGACCTAACGTTAAAGGAAGTTATACAAGAACCCTTAGAGGATTGATTCATGCCTCGGCTTCCTTTTGAGTTGCATCTCACGCTTGGAAAATCCGGTGTTCTGTGCAGGACGTCCAGGAGAGCTTTGCAAACAGTGCCTGCCCTGAGGCGAGGACCGCTGCGTGTGTGTCGCAGCCCGGGATCTCCTGGTCAGCAGGGCAACTCCACATGACACCCCCACTCCCACGTGGGCACCTCAGGGGCCCGTCTTGAAGCCAAGCTGACATCTCTGCCTGCTGCACCTCTTCCTGTGAGTCCTGCACCATGCTCTGGGCACCACTGAGCACTTATCACAGCCCGCAGAGCGTGCTGCCCTCTAGCCAAGCCTCTCTGCAACTTTCTGAATCGCCGGTTTTCCAGGTTCTAGGGCAGGTTGGGGCCACACTGACATCTCTCTTTCAGGGGAGGGAATGTGGTTGGCCTTCCCAGCCGACCCCCCTCGCGTTGGTGTTTTCAGGTAGCCTTGATTTGTCTTTTCAGGGCTCAGCAGCCTTTCCCGATTATCCCCTGTTGTAGAGCTAGCAGTCGTATGGATCGCCACGATTCCGTTTTTAGCGCCTTCTGGCTGTTTAGCAGCCACTCCTTATAGGTCAGAACAGACGAAAACGTGGAGTTGTTACGTATCGAGTAGGATTATATCTCAGCCATAGCTGTGAAAAAGAGCTTGTTAGAAGACAGCCTTTGAGGGTTCTAGGGTGAAGGCAAACGCACTCCCTGCAGGCGAGAGGCCCGGGTCAGTGGGCCTGCCTTCACAGCGTGGCCCTCCGCTGGGAAAACAGAAAACGCACACCGCAGCAGGCCGCACGGGCCGAGCGCAGGAAGGAAGGTCCTCCGGAGAGCAAGCGTGAGGGCAAGTTTCCAGAGTAAATGGGGGATGTTCAGAAGGTGATGGTTGCCAGTAGGCCGTGAACGTCAGCGTGAGGTGGTAATTTGGCTCTCTAGCCACTGGTCTGGCATCCAGGATCACAACCCTGACCCCTGCAGAACCAGGGAGGCCCCTGTAATTATCTGACACCAGAGGACATTGAGATTGCAGCCTACCAAACCAAAAGGGCTCAGCTCTAGACTACGGCGTTAGCGGGCAGCGCTGCCCAGAGACCTGTATGAGGAGGCCTTGCTGCCCGGTGTAGCGGTGTTTCAAGGTGCGGGCCTGAAGAGGTGACTGGATCCTGGGGGATCAGTCTCATGAGGGGGCTCACACAGCGAGTGCAGGGCTGGGCGAGCTGACTGGGGAGAGCTGTGGGGAGGAAGAGGCCCCAGGGGCTGCGGCCCCCGTGCTCAGAGCCTGTCTGGCTCACGTTTCTGCTGCGCTCTTCCTTGCGCGCTCTGCACGCTGCTGGCTGCGGGGAGGTGGGCCGCTTCCCTCCACCGCAGCCCCCGCACACTCCACGACAAGGTCTCGGCCTCTTCAGGGCCCCAAGGCGTAGGAGCCTGCCAGCCACGACGTCCTGAGCCAGACAGACCCCCTTCTCCTTTGCGGCCCACGTGCGAGGTTATTTTCGCCAGCCGCAGAAAGGTGCCTAGCACCCGCCGCCCCACCCCCTGGGAGCCGAACTGCCGAAATAACGAAGCTACTGCTCTAGAGCGAACTGAACGTGAACGGCTAAAATTATAAGCAGGCCAACGTCTTCACATCGGCTCTGGGCTCCTTCAGAACACTGCCCATTTTGGTAGCACTTTCGGTAGAATATGCTCACAGAAGAGGCTGAGGTGTTACCCTGAGCCTAATATGATAGTCAGTAAGTAGCAGCAAACAAAAATGTGGCAGATTGGTGGCCAGAACTCCCCCTTCCAGCCTCTTTTTATTCTCATTTATATCTTTATTTAAAAATTCAAAACTTTTTTTATTTTTATGAAGCATACATTTTCAACAGAACATTTAAATCTAGAGTTTTACTGCACAGCGCTTTGAAAGACGAAATTAGAACATTTCAAAGGAACGTTTATGGACATATTATAAAATTTAATGATTATATAAAGATGAATTGCTCAACAACCCTAACGGATTATTGTAGCATGCAGACAACAGTAGATGTGGGAGTGTAGACCCTTATGTCTTAATGTGAAAACAAGCTCGGGGGCGTAAGCTAAGGTCTCCTCTGACAAGCTAAGCAGCCCAGGCGATTTCCAGCTCAGTTTCTTGGAAGTTTGGACCGTGGAGCAAATGCTTTCTTGGAGATGGTTTTGTGCAGAACTGGCACCACCAGCTTCGAACGCCTGCTGGCTATAATGGAGTAGATGGCAGCAGTGGAGGAAATGACTGCTCCAGTGGGATCCCTGGGAAAAGGTGGGGGTCCTAGCAGGACTCAAGGTCACTGCCAGCCCAAGCCCAGCCTCCTCGCCCTGCGGTTCCCGGGATGTTCGGCCCAGCAGTGGAAGGGACCTGAGCGATCTGATTCACCTGCACACTTTCGACTCCTTTTGGCAGCTGTGGGCGAGACTCACAGATGCACGATGGGTAGTAGTTTTGGGAGCAGCAGTGCAGGGAGCGGAAGGAAGCTCTCTCTGCTCATTGCCTGCCAGGTGCCACGACGACAGCCCCAGTCCTCACTGTGACTTCTCACGGCAGCCCACACGGGGGTGAGCCCCACCTGCCCCACAGTCGCAGGACTCCAGTGCACACTGGACAGACCCAGGTACTTGGGGTCCAGGCACAGAGTACAGGTCAGTTACACAAGCTGTGGTCTCAAGCAGGCATGCACTTTCAGACTTTAAGGAATCCAGTCGTGACCCAGTTGGTCAAGCTGGAAATAAACCAGTCCAAGGAGAAGCGTCCGCATGGCTAGTGTCGGCCGGGTACTGGCCAGGATCTTCCTCAATCCACACTGTGCAAGGAATCCAGAATTGGGTTTCATAAGATGATCAAGAGTCTTGTTACTGAGACAAAAGTAGAGGACAGCTGATCGCTTCCTGTACAGGCTCACGGAGCGTGTATTTTCAATGCCTTTTGAACTGGAATGTGATGGAAATGATTGAGAGAAATTGTTATTCTGTACATGCTCCCCGTAACCAGGGGACCGTTGGTAAATGCTGGAACAATGGGAGGGGGCTCCACATGTCACCTCTGGAAAAGCTGACTGCACTTCCTCAGCTGGCCTGGTCCTCATGGCCTATTATTAGCTGTCACTTCAGCTGTGATGCCTAGTGTGCACTGCCCCTGTGCACAGGTGAATCTGAACACGGTTTTTCTCTGGGGAATTTTTATCTGAGGAGAGACTTTGCTCAGAAAAACTCTGAAAATTTGAGTATCTTCTGGAATTCGAGACTGTTTGGCTCTAGACTCTTGCAGTTACTTGCTCTTTGCTGAGACAAAATACCCAACACCCACAAGTCAGAGGAGAAGAGGTTTACTTTCTTTCACAGTTTGCAGAGGTTTTGCTCTGTAGGTGGCGGGCCCCAAGGCAGGGCAGCAGGGCTGAGGAGGTGCAGTCAGTGGCCTGGCAGGCAGGAAGCACAGAGGGGCACGGGAGGAG
>PVJA010004803.1:0-76349 GCA_004027025.1 Myocastor coypus | reverse complement strand
TGGTCTTGGATTTATTGATATAGTGTATTACATTTAAAGATTTGCATATATTGAACCATCCTTGCATCCCTGGAATGAATCCTACCTGGTCATGGTGTATAATCTTCTTGACGATTTGTTGTATTCTAGTGGCAAGGATTTTATTGAGGATTTTTCCATCTATGTTCATGGTCTGTAGTTTCCTTTGTTAGGTACATCTCTTTCTGGTTTTGGTATTAGTGTAATACTTGCCTCTAGGAATAATTTTGGAAGGATTGTTTCCTTTTCAATTTCACTGAAGAGTTTGAGGAGTATTGGGACTATGTCTTCTATAAATTTATTGTAGAATTCAGTAGTGAATCCATCAGGTCCCAGACTTTTCTTTGTCGGTAGGTTTTTTATTATGTTTTGTATTTCATTGGTTGTTATTGGGTTATTGAGAATTCTAATATCTTCTTAATTCAGTTTTGGTAATTTGTACTTTTCTAGGATTCTGTCCATTTCATCTGTGTCTTCAATTCTGTGAGAGTAAAGATTCTCAAAGTAGCTGTTTATGATCCTCTGTATCTCTGCTGGGTGTGTAGTAATTTCAACCTTTTTATTCCGTATTGCTTGAATTTGAGTCCTTTTTTTCCTCTTTTTGATGAGGTTAGTTAGGGGCTTATCAATTTTATTTAACCTTTCAAAGAACCAACTTTTGGATTCATTCATTCTTTGTATTGTTTTCTTTGTCTCAATTGAATTAATTTCTGCCCTAATCTTTATAATTTCCTCCTGCCTTTGGACTTTGGATTGCTTTTGCTCTTCCATTTCTGGTCGGTTTAGATGCTGCGTAAGATTGTTTATTTGTTCCCATTCTATTTTCTTAACGTGAGTTGAGCGCTATGAATGTCCCTCTAAGAACTGCTTTCATTGTATCCCACAAATTCTGGTAGGTTGCGTTTGAATTTTCATTAAATTGTAGATACTGTTTAATTTCTTGTTTAATTTCATCTGTAACCCACTGGTTGCTGAGAAGAGTATTGTTTAATTTCCATGTAATCCTGGAGTTCCTAAGGTTTCTTTTGTCATTTATTTCCAATTTGATAGCACTGTGGTCAATAATATGCATGGGATAATTTCTGTTTTCTTGCATATACTTAAGCATGATCTATGGACTAATATGTGATCTATTTTAGAAAATGTCCCATGTGCAGCTGAAAAAAATGTGTATTTTGAAGTGGTAGGGTGGAACACTCTGTGTATGTCCATTAAGTCCAGTTGTTCCAAGTTCTGGTTCAGTTCTGCTACTTCTTTGCTAATTTTCTGTCTGCTTGACCTATCTTTTTCAGATAAGAGGGCGTTGAGATCTCCTGTTAAGATTGTGGTATTTGGGCCCGGCAGGATGGCTCAGTGGTCTAAAGCCCCTGCTTGGGAAAGCTTGGGCGGCTTCAGGGACCACGGTTCGATCCCCGGCACCACATGCTGCGCCAGCCCTGTCCTCGGGGTGGGCTGAACCGGCCATAAAAATGAGTGAATAAACAAACAAAGGTTCTGAAACAAGAAAAAAAAAAAAAAAAAAAAAGGATTGTGGTATTGGATATAAGGTTTTTCATGTCCATTAAAGTTTGTTTTATATAACTTGCTGCTCGCGTGTTGGGTGCATACATATTTATGAGTGTTACCTCTTCATCATGAATTTTTCCCCTAACCAATATGTAGTGGCCTTCTTTATTTCGTTTGATCAATCTTGGTTTGAAGTTTAGACTGTCTGCAAACAGGATTGCTACCCCTGCTTTTTTTTGAGGTGCTGGAGCATGTAGTATTGTTTTCCAACCTTTAACTTTAAGCTGTGAGTTTCTTTATAAGTTAAGTGTGTTTCTTGTATAAAGCATATTGTTGGGCTTTGTTTCCTTATCCACTCTGAAAGTCTACTTCTTTTGGACTCAATCGGAGAATTGAGTCTATTTACATTGATAGTTATAATTGAAATGTATTGACTTATGATTGACATGACTTCTATTTGCTACTGTTTACCACTTTTTCTCCTATGTTTAGTTGGTTACTCTATTTGGTGGGATCGGGGCCCGGCAGGATGGCTCCGTGGTCTAAAGCCCCTGCTTGGGAAAGCTTGGGTGGCTTCAGGGACCGTGGTTTGATCCCCGGCACTACATGCTGCGCCAGCCCTGCCCTCCAGGCGGGCTGAGCCGGCCATAAAAATGAGTGAATAAAAACAAACAAAGGTTCTGAAACAAGAAAAAAATAAAAAAATTAAATATTTGGTGGGATCTTTCTGTTCTCGTTTGTTGAATTCGGGTTGTTTGGGTCCCTCTCCAAAATATTTGTTAGAACACTGTGTATTCTATTTTTATTGCAAACACTGTATTTTTCACCTCTATTATTTATTTGGGTCTTTTCTTCACATGGCTTTGACGCCATGAAATTCTTTAGTTGTTCCTTGTCATGGAAATATTTCAGTTCTCCCTTGTACTTGAAGAAGAGTTTTGCTAGGTATAGTCTGGGCTGAAATTTCTTTTCATAGAGGACTTGAAGCACCCTGCTCCAAGCTCTTCTTGCCTTCATGGTTTGTGAAGAGAAAACTGCCGTTATTCTGACAGGTTTTCCTTATAATGTGACCTGTTTCTTTTCTCTAGCAGCTTTTAATATATTATTCTTTTGCTGGATTTCTGGTATATTGACTACTATATGTCTGGGTGTTTTTTTAGTTGGTTTGATGTTATTTGGAGTTCTGTATGCTTCAGTTACCTGAATATCCAATTGCTTTCTCATATTTGAGAAGTTTTCTGCTATTCTGCCCATATTCTTTTTATATCATTTGTATTGACTCCTTTCTCATTGATTCCTATTATTCTCACCTTGTTCATTTTTGTATCATCTTGCAGTTGTTGAATTATTTTTTTCTGCTTCTTGGTTGTTTTTAAGAGATCCTTTCTTACTTTTTCACTGGCTGTGACTGTGTCTTCAAGATCTGAACCTTTATCTTCACTTTCATTCATACGGTTTTGCCAACTTATGATTGAGATTTTATTTTGTATATCCCTTTGAAACTGTTTCATGTGATCTATTTCTTTCCTACATTACTCCATCAGGGAATCCATGATTTTTCTATTCTCCTCTAATTTTTTTTTTATCAATGTCTTCTTTAGTAGTATTGAAGTCTTTCATTGTAGTTATCCTCTCTTTCTCTAGTTCAGAGATTATTTCTGTCCTGTTTAGTAGTATTGAAGTCTTTCATTGTAGTTATCCTCTCTTTCTCTAGTTCAGAGATTATTTCTGTTCTGTTCTCCTCTCTACCTTTCTGTAGTTGTTCCCCTATTTGGGATGCTATTAATTTAGACATGTCTTTCTTAACTTCAGATATTATTTCTGCTCTGGTTTCTTTTATACATTTCTCCAGTTGTTTTTCACTTCATGCATTTCTTTTTTTACTTCAGATGTTGTCTCTGATCTGAGTTGCTCTATACGTTTCTGCACTTGTTTGTCTGCCTCAGATGGTACCGATTCAGAGGTTTCATCTGCCTGATTCCCATTTTCTTCCGTGGTAGTGTCTCCTGTATTTGATTTGGGTGGGCTCGGGCCCTGAGATTGCATCTTACTCCTTGTTGTTATCATTTTGTATGGAAGTGATCTTTGCACTTTGGTGAAGTTATGCTGTTGGTGTCTATGGGAGTTTGGTCTGGATCCCCCAAGTTGGAGAGCCTGGCTGCGTGTCAGAGCTCAGGCTGCTGGCTGCTGTGAGGCCCCGTGGGTCGGGACTGTGGGTGGACTTGGAGTTCTGGAGTTGAGGAGTCCTGGTAGGCTTGAGGGCCAGATGGGTTGCCAGAGGAGATGCCAGATGGGTTGGGTACTGGAGCTTGGGCAGGAGGAGAAGAAAAGAAAAAGGGAGGAGGCAGGTTGTGGGCCCTTACCCAGCAGGTGCGGGGGCCAGACGGGTTCGGGACCCCAGATTTCTATCTAATACCTTTTTCTTTTAATTCATCAAAAGACTGCCTTTAATATTTCCTGCAGTGCCATAGATATAAATTAATTCAGCTTTTGGTCAGATCTTGGTTTTAATGACCTGTTTCATGGTTATCGCATTTTAGGTTAGCAGACTTGTTCTATTAAAGTATTTTAAAGACATACCTCACTGTCTTCTAACTTGCGCTAATTCTGCTGAGAAATCTTCAGTCATCCTTACTTTTGCTCCTCCATATGTAAAGGATACTTTCCCCCTCTGGCTACTTCATGAAAGATCTCTGTTTCACTGGCTTTAGACAATTCACTTTTTCACGAGCCTTGAGATAATTTCTACATGTTGCCCCCCTCACCTCTTGTACCTGACATTCATTGAGCTTCTTGAGTACATGGTTTATTATTATTTTTTTAAATTTGTAAAAGAACTTGCCAAATATTTTCTCTATTCCTTCACCTCCTATTTCAGGGATTCTGATTGCATATATATTACACACATGAAGTTGTTCCACAGCCCACTGATGCTTTACTTTTTTCCAACTCACTTTTCTCTCTGTTTAATTTTGGTTAGGTTCCACTGTCCATTCTTTATTTTCTTTTTTAATTTTTTTTTTTTTTTCAGAACTGGTGATTGAACTCAGGTACTTGCACTTGTCAGGCAAGCACTTATTCTACTGAGCTATCACACCAGCTCAATCTTTATTTTTAATAGGATTTTATTCTGCAATTATGAATCTGTTGGGAATCCCACTCAGTGTATTTTTATTGCAAACACTGTATTTTTCACCTCTATTATTTGTTTGGGTCTTTTCTTCACATTTTGTGTTATCTCCTTAGCATATTTGTGCTTTCTTCTACTTTCCTGGGCATGAGATACTCATATAATAATTAGTTTAATGTCCTTGTGTACTAATCATGTCACCCGTGTTATTCATACAACTCTTTCTATTGACTGAATTTTCTTGGCATTTGGGTTTTATTTTGTTGATTCTTTGCTTTCCTCCTATTTTTCTCTTTGTTGGATGCCTGATGTCATGTTGCTGGCTGCTGGCCATTTTTGTATACTTTAAATATTCTTTGTCCTCAGAGGCAGTCAAATTGCTTTAAGACTTTGGATGTCTGTGATGGAGACCGATACAAAGCACTTCTGAGCAAAACTCAAATAAATCAATTGGCTTTCCATGTTAACTTGAGGGTTTGCCCAAGGACTAAGATCTTTGCCTGGAGATGGACAGTGGACCTCTGTGAGTCAATGGGGCCTACTGAGGCCTGTATTGGTGGGTGAAGCCTCAAAGAATAAGGCAAAGTCAGAACCAAGGATGCCTGTACCCAACCTCAATTAGATAAAGACTATAACCTCAGGGGTCTCACTCCTGGGTGGATTAACTTAACACCTTATTTAGAGAAATTCTTGAGCGGTTCTGCTTTTTGTGAGTACTCCCACCTCTTTTCTTCTGATAACTAAATAAATACAGGCTGACCAGAGAAGGTTTTGAGATGAATATTAGGCCTGAGAGAATCTTGAATTATGTGAAAAGGCTTTGATCCTCCTGGAGGCCTGAAGAGTCATCTCATTTGCCTTTTGCCTTTTTTTTTTTGGGGGGGGGTGTCTTTCTGAGACAGGATCTCGCTATGCAGTTCAGGCACAGGAATTGGGGTTCCATCCCCAGCACTCCATGCTGCAGCGGCCCCACCATCGGATGCACTGAGCTGATGACTGAGCCTCGGCATGGTGGTACACACTTGTAATCCTCAGTGCTGGGGAGGCTGCAAACAGGAGGATCACTATGAGTCTGAACTGCATAGTGATACCCTGTACCAAATACATAAAAAATTGATTAAAAATATTTTATGAGCCAGATACAGTGGCATATGCCTAAAATCTCAGCTGTTTGTGTAGTTGAGGCAGGAGGATCACAGGTTGGAGGATAGCCTGGGCAATTTAGCAAGACTGAACTTCTATAGCCTTCAACTCACTGTGAAGTCTCCCACTGAATGCAGTTCTTGGCCTGGGGCAGAAACCTTAGGAATCATCCTCAGGCCCAAAGCCACAGGACCAAGTTCATCTGGTTACTGGAGAAAACTCTGGCCTTGGGGCCAGACCAATATCCAGGTGGCGAGGCGTTTGTCATCCTTGCATTTGTCACCCTTGAGGCAGGGCAGGAGTAGGCCAGGAAGCCCACCCACCAAAGCGTGGTGCATGGCTGGGGTACTCTCAGCCCCTGTGAGCATGTGGTTCTGGTGGGACCCGGAGCCCACACTTCACAGTCAGCCACTTGGAGTTAAATGTCAGCCTTCATTTGTACCTCTGGCTTATCTTAAATTATAATTACACATCTTTCAAATCCTGCTTTAACTTCTTACCAGCTGTAACCAGGCACGATAGCAGCCATCAATCTAACACATTAGGGACTTTTGACATAAAGATGTCAGTCTCTTTTCTGAACGTGAACAAAACTAGACTCTTTTCTCAGAAAGCTTGTAGAACCCTCTTGGCAAGGGCTGTGGGTCATTTACTCCCAGCCTTTCACCAGAAAGCCCTAGAGGTGCATTCCTTTGTATGATTTCAGCCTGTGCCAAACGCATTTTCAGTATCGCAAGTGGGTTTTCATTAGCCATTTCACCCTAGAGATCTACCAAACTTAGAACAGTCTACAGAGGCTTATTGTGCAGCAAGGTGTGTCAAGGCCAAAAGGCATCCTCTCTCTCACAGCTCCCCCCATCAACTTGAGGCTGTTTGGGGCTCTATACATCTCTCTCGTCATTATCCTGTATTTTTGTAATCCTTTGTTTGCTCTAGAGGTGTACAGAGTTGTCCATTTCCCTTGTGTTTGTGATTTCCTTCCATGTCTGGCACATTGTATTAGCCAGCCCTTCATTACTATAAGGAAATGCCCAAAGCAGCTAACTTTGTAAAGAGCAAAAGTTTATTTAGCTCATAGTTCTGGGAACTCAAGGGCATAGTGCCTTAATTGGCTCAGCTCTGAGTGCCACCTCATAGAAAAGGTGGGTGGAGATGTTGGAAGAATAGTTAGAAAGAATGATCACATCTCAAAACCAGAAACAAGGAGGCTGGGTAGGCTGAACCCAGGCTCTCATCACCATACTCTTAAAAGAAATACAAAGCAGTTCCACAAGAACTACTTTCTTCTGTGGTCCAGGCTCCAGTGACCTAAAGAACATCTATTGGGCCCCCTTCCTAAGGGTTTCTCTACTTCCCTTCTCCTTTAAAGACCAAAACTTTAATCACAATGGGAGCACCTAAGGACACTCAAGCCATATCCACACACCAGCAAACATGGAACCCAACATATATTCAAATGTGGGTTTCTAGCCTGCTATGGTTTGTGTCTAGTTGTCCCTCCAAAGCCTCATGCAGTCACTGGGGCAAGCTTCTAGAGTTTGTGATTAATGTATGACCCAATGTGGAGATTATGGTCATGAGTGTTGCACCTGCCCTGGAGTGGAGAGCCTGAATACAATGTAAGGAAGGGAGAGAGGCTTGCTAGCCACAGCAGCTGCTGTCCCTCCCTTTGCTCTTGGCTGTTTTCTGCCTTTGCTCTTGGCTGTTGTCCTCTGCCCTGTGCCACCCTGCCTTGGAGACGGCTGAGTACGGACTGAAACCTCCACTAACTATGAGCTAAATGAACCTTTCCTTCCCTCATTCGGGGTGTCAGGTGTTTTGTCTCAGCAATGAGAGAAAAGTAACTGAGACAAACCCTTCTCACTGTCACTTTATCTTCTAATAGTTGCAGCTTTCAAACTGAAGGCTGAGGGCTGAGGGCTTTCCAACAACAGTGTGTGAAGAAGCAAGTAGGTTTAATTTTACCTCTGTTTATTTAGCATAATGTCCACATGGAGTTTGGTGCAAAAGAGACTCCAGACAAGAAAACTTCTGTCAAATAGTCCAATTTTTCTAGAGAATAGGGTAAGAGCTGTTGGATAAAAATAATGATAACTCAAAAAATCCGGATATCAGCAGTTCTGAGCAATAAACTTTTCCAGTGAATAGAAGTTCATGGTGGTCTTGATGCTTTGGTGATGCTGGGGTGGAGGGGTTGGATATGATCTCATCTGGGAGGCATGAAAGAGAGAACCAGAGGAGCTTTGGGATCATCATAGTGAACAGTGGTTCTTTTCTGAAATTGAGGGCTGAGGGGAAGAGGAGGGGGAGAAGGAGGAGAGAGAGAGAGAGAGAGAGAGAGAGAGAGAGACAGACACAGAGAGACACACAGAGACAGAGATAGGGAGATAGGGAGAGACAGAGACAGAAGAAGAGAGACAGAGACATAGACAGACACACAGACACAGGTGAAGACAGACAGACAGATACAGAGAGAGACAGAGAAGAATAGGGAGAGGGATAGGGAGAGACAGAGACAGAGTCACAGAGAGAGACACAGAGCCTCACTTGTGAGTGGGAAAGGGAGCTAGTGGCACGACCGGAACACATGGAGACCTGGTCAGCTTCCTTGGTGTGTGGCTTGTGTATTTCCAGAAGAACTAGTGCTTGGTTTAATGTGTTGCTTGCCATCTTGAAATTATTCACTATTTTTTAATAAAAGGAACTGCCATAAATCTTTGAAATTATACAGGTACTCCTTCTTGGAGCAGATCATTCCTTTATTTACCTCCTTCCTATTCTATATTACAAAAGTACTTTCAGTAATAATTAGGCAATCAAACAAATAATGACAATGGCCAGGGGAAAAATGCAGCCATTAAGTTTTTTTTAATTGATCTTTGTATGTATAATATGTGAGCATATTTTAAAAAATAAAATGAAGAATAACTAGCACAGTACAAAAAAGATGGGGAGAATTAACTCTACAAGGAACAGCTTTCACATTTATTAAATAGTCTGAGCTTGGTCTGCTTGTTTTAGTTTGATGAGACTTATAACAAATAGCATAGACCACGCAGCTATAAACAACAGAAATTTATTTCTCATTGTTCCGAAAGCTACGAAGCCTGAGATAAAAGTGTTAACAGATGTGCTGCCTGGTACGGGTCCTTAGATGATGTGTCTCACTGTGTCCTCACAGGTGACAGGGGCTATCTAGGCCTCATTTATGTACAAGGGCACAAATTCTGCTCACAGGGGAGTCATGCTCATGACCGAATCATTTCCCAAAGTCCCACCTTCTCATATCACCACCTCAGGAATTGGAATTTCAACATCAGAGGAATTTTAGAGTCACAAAAATATTCAGACCTTTCATTTTCTTGACTGGTTCTTCAGTTTTTCCACAATCAATAATCTTTGTAGAAGAGCAAATGTCAACAGGAAAGATTGTATTAAAATTTAATATTTTAATAAAGCAGCAATGATTAAAATGTGCCACGACATCTCACCATTTATACTAAGCTTCATTTTAAATTTGGACATGAAATAAAGCCTGCAAGTGGTCACACAGAATGAAGTCACTCAAGTTTTGTGTTTCTGTTGTTGCAATCACTGAGTTGTCATTGTTTCAAACCATTGTTTATTTCAAATTTCTGTTTAAATACAACCATCTGTGGTATCATAGTGGGTGGGGATATGAAGTGGGCCCTAAGTAAACTTGAATGATTCTAAGCTACCATAAATTTTATCTTAAAAAGAATCTCAGTAGTTATTCCATTAGTGCACTGCACTGGGGGTAGCTGCATAACTGGGAATTTCCAAATGAACTGCCTTGTAGAGTCTAATTTATATGAGAGGGTAGGTCATAAAAATGCATTCATTTAAAGGTTATGTATAGCTCATTAAAACTCCAAACAACCACAGCAAATTGTTTAGAACTTCAACCAAAAAAATATGTTTCTGAGGAATATTTTATCACTGATGATGTTTAGTAATGCCAACACATGGTACTAATGAAAAGCAGACCAACTTCAGTAAATGTTCCTTCTTGTTTTCAAATTCTCCACAGAGAATGTGTCCTTTGATTACCTGCAGGCAGACAGATGCGTATCATTGCTAGGAGCCGCCCTTCTTTCTATGTTGCCATCAAAAGTCATGAGCTTGTGTTATGCAAAAAATGTAATAATATCCAGTATTGCTAAGAGCTCAGAGATGATGCTGGAAATGCAATCTTTTGGGCAGGGATAATGTGGTGAAATATCAAAAATACATATCCTTTGATCTAGAAATTTTGCTTCAAGGATTTTAGTCTAAAGAGATGGTCATGGGTGTGTTTTTAAATTTAGTAGTAAAAAAAACAAAATAAAAAGATTTTATAATGAAGATATTAATTTTGTATCACAGTAATAACTGGAAATAAATTAGTTACAAAAGTTGAGGTAATGCATGTGGTAAAATATGTATTAGCCATTTAAAATCATCTTGGCTAAGAATATTATTGATATTGAAAAAATTTATGACATATTCTTAACTGACACAATCAGGTTGAAAAGCACAATACATATCCTATGCCCTCCCTTGTTTTAAATAAGAAAATGCATATCATTAGTACATAACACCCACATCCCAGCTGCAGCACAAATACAGTATGGTTACATTTCCTTTTATATTCAAATTAGAATGATTCCAGACTTCCCTTCCCAAAGACCACTGCAAATTCAGTCTTTCTCCACATCCCACCCAAGGTCATCCTGGGAGGCGTCAGGGAATGCTCAGCAGCTCACAATGTCACTGACTTGTTGTCATTTCCTCCAACAGCCACTTCTGAGCCTGGTACAGCTCTCAAGCCTGTGGGTGACCTCAGGCTCTCTTGGGGACCAGCTTTCCTTGCCAGGCTACTTCCTCCTTAGCTGTCCTGCATGTACCTAGATACTGGCTCAGATACTGAGAATTCTTTTTGCTAGATCCTTGGGAGAAGTCAAATACAGCAAATGCCTTTGTGAGCAGTGATTCTTGCATGTCTGTGGGGTCTCAGGGCAAAAGTCACTTCTGTTTAGGCTTTGTTCTTGGAACCTGCGGGTCCCCTCAGAAAAGGTGGCCCAGCCCTCCTCTGGTCCTAAGAAGGGAGGGAGACCTTCCCTGGTCCAAGAGCTGACCCTCACACCCACCCAGGATGACTAAAGCAGACAACAACATTGTTTTGCAGAGAAATGCCTCCCCAAGAGCGACTCCACTTTCACATGCATAAGGGCACCAAAGGTTGGGTTTGACCACTCTGATCTAGGAAAGGCAAAAGCAGCAGTTGTGAACCTAGTTTTCAGCGGCAGTTCTGTTATTGCAAATAACACAAAATCGAGAACTGCACCAGTCCAGTTCTAATTTGTATTTAGATGAAAACTATTTCTAACTCATGAAAAACACATTCAGGGTAAAGAATAGCCCTGTTTCTGTTGGTAACTGTGTTACTCTGTGAGACTGAACAAGCCAAGGTCATATTTATTGTGATCTTGACATTTTCTCTCAGTAGTGTAAGTAGGACTTTTACATTTGTGTAACTAAGATAGAGACATTTTTAAAAAGCAATAGAATTCTACTCTAAGGGACAAATGAGGCCTCCGCCCCCAGAAATTACAGCTTGCCAACACATTTTTTTTTTTTTTTTAATGGCCGGCTCAGCCTACTCTGGGGTTGGGGCTGGCGCAGCATGTGGTGCCTGGGATGAAACTGAGTCCCTGTGGTTGTCTAAGCTTTCCTAAGCAGGCGCTTTAGACCCCTGAACCATCTCGCCGGCCTTTGTCAACAAAATGTGATTTCTCCAGCTACAAATCTCCTCATGGTCAGGAAGATCCCTAGAAGTCATCTTACTACTAGAAGTGTGTGTGTGTGTGTGTGTGTGTATGTGCATGCGTGCACACATATGCACTTGTGTTTTATGTATTAAATACTGTTCCAGAGAGTACAGAAACATACACTGTTGTTAATTCAAGGTCCTGAAACCATGGGTAATGTCAGTTCTCTTCCATTCACATTTTGGATTTCTTTCTGCTGACTCAGGCTCGAAGCCCCCAGCCAGAGTTGAGTTTTATTTATTTATTTATTTATTTATTTATTTATTTATTTATTTATTTTTGTCTTTTTGAGACAGGGTCTCGCTATGCAGTTGAGGCTGGTCCTGAGCTCACTTTTGTAGCCCAGGCTGGTCTTGAACTTGCACCGATCCTCCTGCCTCAGCCTCCCGAGTGTTGGGATTACAGGCGTGAGCCACCACGCCCGGCCAGAGTTGAGTTTTAATGTGTTCAGTTGTTTAAGACCCTCACATTGTATTTTCTCTTCCCTTAAGTTCCTCTTAAACACAAAGTCAAACTGCGTTGTTAGTGAAGGGTGCAGCTAGTTGTACTTCATGATGTGCTTCACGCATTTTGCTGACAAATGCCTTGCAGTTGGATGGTGCTAAGGTGGCAGATGGGGTCTGCTTAGTCAGACAACAGCCTGACTAGAAGGCAAGATTGAAAGGCAAAGAAGGTGTTCATTTAGAACAATGTCAGTCTGCGTCTGAAGAGTTTGTCATGAGAAAAACATTTATTTTGGCAAATAGTTTAATTTAGTGATATTTATTTAAAACCACCCACGCTTTTGATTAACTTGTCTGTCGCACACGTTTTAGCCTCAAATCTGATTTTTTTAAAGTTTGCTAACTTTGATTTCAAAACTTTAAATCCATTTATTTTTCTCTGTGCCTGAGCAGCTTCCCATCTGTCAGGTGGCAAATGGGCTGGTGCTTTTAAAAACATTTTTTAAAATTTCAAATTACCAAAGAAATACATATTCATTGATGAAAAGATGAACCCAAAGAAAAACACTTAGCCAGAATCTCACCCTGCTGTTCACAAGGAGGATGCTCATTTGGGGCATGTACCTCCAGCCTAACACACACACACACACACACACACACACACACACACACACGCGCACACACACACACACACACACATTCTTGCCAGACACACTTAAGTAGATGATTACAGCATTGTCCTGGCCACACTATTTTGTAATCTGCATGTTATCACTTTGCAGTGTGTTGTAAACATACATCTTTAAATATTCTGTTTAATATATTTTAAATCACAATGTTGGTTGCTTAAATGATTTTTCATTCTTTACAATCATAGCAAATGCTTCTGGATACCTTTCTGTTGCATATTTGCTATTTACTTAAAGTAATTCCCTTAGCTAGAATTGCTAAAGCAAAGGAAACGTGTTCTCAACTTTCCCCCATACATATTGGCAAATATCCTTCCAGAAATCTACTCATGTACACTTCTTCCAGACAAGCATAAGCATTTGTTTCCTGTGAACAAACCACAGCACTGGGTATGCGAATAGTCTGGCCTCTATCTCATCAGGCTCCATGTCAACAGATTTGAATAACCACCGATTAAAAATATTTGAGAAAAAGATTGCATCTACATAGAGCACTCGTAGATATTTTGTCTATCATCATTCCCTAAACAATGCTTTTAACAATGACATAATAGTTACACTGTACCAGCAATAAGTGAGCTACAGGTGATGGAAAGCACATGGGGAGATGTGTGTAGGTTATGTGCAAATACTATGACATTTTATATAAAAGACTTGGGTGTCTGTGTGTTTTGGTGTCCAAAGTGGATCCTGGAATCAATCTATTGTGGCTATCAAGTGATGACTGTATTTTCCAATGTCCTTGGCTCATGGGCTAAAACATTAATGTCTTAAGATGCAACTCTTAAGAGTTGCACTAAGTGGCTCTAGAAAGGAAAACGCAGCAGCATGAAAGGTGAAGATGGCTGCATGTGTCTGCCGCCCTCCCGGATGCTCAAAGCTGCATCTCCACCCAACATGTCCTTTGTGTTGCTACGTGAGCATGGCAATGTTGGGCGTGGACAGGTTTCGGTAATGGGGATGCACACGCGCGCGCACATGGGAGCGTGCGTGTGTACGTGTGTGAGCACGTGCGTGCAGATATATATGCCAATTCTCAATTTTGTTAAAATATGTATATGTTTACGGACTCATGGGCATAATGCTTTCTCTACTCAAAGACATAAAAACTGTCAATCAAAGTGTCAACACTGGTTATCTTTGGGAGGTGGGAATACAGAAGATTTTCATTTATTTCCTTATAGTTTCTGATGTTTTCAAATTTTCTAGAGTGATCATCCATTGTTCTTGAGAACATATACTACTATCAAGCAATAGATGGGAATCTTCTTTAAAGTAATTTTTATTTCTGTGGGTGAAGCTTGGGACATGGCATCAAACCCACACTGGCAGCTGTGGGTTTCCCCCACAAGTCTTCTGTGTGATGTTTTTGTACCTGCTATTCTTCACCCACGCTGCCTATTTTTTACCCACAAAGTTCTCATGTTCGGAAACCAGTATGGACAGTTGTAGGCTAAGTCATGAGGAGATCCAAATACTGGAACTAGCTTTGGAACTAACCATCTAATGCAAATCTCTAAGTACCAGCCACCTCATCTTTAACTAAGAAATTAGGATGGAATTTGATTTTAATTCAAATAATGACAATACTGAAGTGGGGTGTTGTGTTGAAAATATTTTGAAAGCTTAATCCAGAACCAAATCTGGATGATTGGAAAGGCCTCTGTAATTGACTAGTAATGTCTGATTGATAAGAAATGCAATGATTGATTAGTAATGTCTGGCACAAAATAGCAATTTATATACAATCTAATTAAGATGCTTTGGACAGGCAACTCTAATATATCTTCTCAGTCTTAAATTATACTTTTTAAAAATGTATTTTGTACAGGGTCTCACTGCACAGCTCAGATTTACAGTGATTCTCCTGTTTTCAGCCTCCCCAGCTAGGATTACAGACATGAGCCATTTCACAGTCTCAGTGGCCAGCTCAGGGCACCCTGGGTACAAGTTAAATTCTACTTTCTTATGCTTCCTCATTCATCTTGTTTTTTCATGTTGCATTTTCTCTTTTCTAAACAGATCTTTTTAAAGATTATCAAAAATTAAATTAATGGTGCCAGCAAGTAGGTGCAGGGGTTAGGGTCTTTATTCCATGGTCTGTCGTGCTGGTCCTGACCCCCAGGGTGTGCTGAGATGGCAATTGAGACTGGCGTGGTGGCACGTGCCTGTAATCCCAGCTCTTGGAAGGCTGTGAACAGGTGGATAACAATGAGTCTGATCTAGTAGTGAGATCCTGAACACCCTGTAGACCCTTCCCTAATAAATAAGTAAATAAATAAATAAATAAAATTGATAACCAAATTAGATTTGATAAATATCTGCTCAAATTTTATAAACATTTGATGTAAGAAATGTAAAAGTAGCTAGGCTTCGTTTCTTTCCCCCAAGGAACACTTAATCTCGGACATGCTGTAGTTAAGAGCGTAAAACTATGTTCCACTAAAAGTTTTCTTAAGTTCTAAGGGAGGGTTAGCCTGGAAGTGATGGCAAAGTGTTTATCCTCAAAACAGACAGGGCTGCAGGCACTTGGGGCACTGGAAAGGCCATCACGCAGAGGTGGGAGGCATGTCACTGAGTCTCAGATGAGCTCTGTCCACCCTGGTACGTGGCCCAGTTCTGTTTTGCCAAAGTCTGCTGTGTTGGCATGATGTTAGGGCTGAGAGGGAGATGGGTGGCTGTGGTCAGAATGGGCCTTTGCTGCCTTTCCTGTGACAGGCAGCAGCAGGTCACCCGGAATACAGCCCTATGTGAAGTGTGGAAGTAGGATTCTTTCAGGGTGTAGTCACTGATGTGGGTTAGATGTCCTCTCCCTCTTGTCCCAGAAATAAGGAGCCCTCTGGACAGGTGTTCAAGGAAAGGGACGGTAAAAGGCAGGGCTTTCACTGGAGGCTGCATCTGGGTGACAACCCTGGCTGCCTTCTTGGCATTGACGATGGTGTTGGTCCCAAGGGCGTAACCTTGTGGGGGGGACATGTTTTGACTTAGCAGAAGGCAGAAATTCCTGGTTCATGAAGGTATCTTAGAACTTTTGTGGGAAATCCATCCTGTTATCCTCAAGGTCTCTTCAACCCTGAGAGCGTTTATCTCCCTCCCTTCACAGTGTCGCCTTAGAAGCCAGGCCATTACTCACCCTGGCACATGACATTGCTGTTCATGTGAGGCGTCATAAGGCTGCCTGCCCTCCCGCCCCAGCTACTCACCAGCTGTGCAATCCTCAGCCAGTGAATAAATCTTGTTGCCTCAGTTTCTTCTTTTCCCAAGTGAAGATACTACTACTACATACTTCCCGAGATTGCTCTGAGGACTAAATGAGTTGCTAGACCTTTTTGGGTAATGAAACGGGAGTAGAAAGCATGGAAATCATTATACTAAGAAGGAAAAAAAAATCATGAAAATGCAGAGTTCTTAAATTTTTGAAATGCTTTAAAACCAAGTCTAATAAATTAAAATTTAGATGCTCATGGTTGCTTTTTGTTTTAGAATTCAAATCAAGGTTGGAAAATATCATTTTGTGCTGCTGTTGTCCAAGATGTCTTTCTTCAGCTGGCTTCTTTTCTGAAGATACTGCAGTGGATACCATTGCCCCTTCCCACCCTGCACCCACTGGGAGAGGCCTTTGGGGCCTGGTTTCTTTTTTTTCCGTCAGTAGGGAGTTCTGGTGAGGGAAGAAAGAGGAGATCAACTTAGCCAGTAGGATTTATTGGTGGTGTGAAAAGTGGGAGGGATGTAGATTCCAAATCATTGTTAGAAGCCAAGAAGCTCTGTTTTGATCCCAGATCATCCCTAGAACTTTGGTAAGTCATGGGATGTGCCGGATTTTTCTCTTCTCTGAAAACTAGGGACGAGGGCCTGAAATGCATGCTACCTGAGGCTCCCAGTTGATCTATTCTGAAAGCGGTGAGAGTGAAAAGTCACTAATTGGTTTCCAGGAGACAGGAGGAAGAAGTCTTCTACTGTCGGACTATGTTTGAGAGAGTTTGGAGAAGGGACAGAGGGTGGAGTGACACAGACACAGTGGTGTGTTGGGACGGAGTTGAGCCTGGGTATTTGGACAGCTCTCTCTTTTGGGTTTTCCCTGTGACCTAGAGACTGGTACTTGGGTTGTAAGGCAGAAAATGGCGATGGGAACAGCGTCCTCTTCTCGGCTTCACAGGGACTATGCTGTTACCATGGTGATGGCTAGGGGATGTGATGTGTGCCTTTGTGCCGCCACAGTCTCCTTCTTTGTTCTCTTCCCAGCTATAGGTACTACCTCTGGGGCTGGAAGAAAAGGGCCAAGTAGGGGATTTCTGTGTTTGTTTGACGCACCTCAGGAGCAAATCTCTTTCGCCCCTACCATTCCTTCTATCCTACAAGGGATTCGGTTTCCTGACTATAAGTTCTTTTTTCTTTTCTTTTTTTTTTTTTTGGGGGGGGGGGGACCAGGGTTCGAACTCACGACCTTGCACTTGCCCAGCAGGCACTTGTGCCTCGGAGCTATCTCCCCAGCCCCATGACTGTAAGTTCTGAGGCATTTGGATCCTATTTCTTGAGGGAGGTAAAGACCAAAACCTTTGATATATAAGACCCACTAAAAGAGAGCAGAATAGTTTGGTCTGTTCCTTTGTTCTGTCTCTGACAGGAGTAGGGAGAGATGCTTTTAGGGAAGAACACAGTAGTGGCCTCCAGTGAAGTCAATTTCTAAAGGTTAGGGATGTGAGCCTCGTTGACTTGCCCTGTAATAACTCATTCTGCCTTTATCATTCATGTGAGCTCCTCTAAGCCCGTCTGAAACTTATTTATTCTTTCAGCTTTTATTGGATTCTGAGGGGCAACCCCAGAGACTTGTGGTTGAGTTGTCCCTTCATCAGTCAACTGTGGCCTCCAAAGAGGAAGTAATATTCTCTGTAGAAAATTCTCTGCTGGGGTTTTTGCCTTGACTCTGCCACTGAACTACTATGACCCTGAGCAAAGTCCTTCAGTCTGTCTGAGTCTAGCTTTGCCAATCTGGAAGGCAGTAGTGGAATCATCTGTCACCCGCCCCCCCAGCTCATGGGGTGGCTCCATTCTGAAGGCAGGACTGTACCCAATTCATAATGATAGCTCCACACGGCTGCTGGCACAGCACAGTGATGCAGTGGGTGGCTGTCAAGTGGAAGAAATAAATGGAGACAATCTTAGCGGTGATAGTCCCACACCCTGTGGAACTCTTGGTGGCAAACAAGCAGCATTGACTCAGATTAACTTGCGAAAATACAGAGTTTCCAGCTGGGGAGCCCAGGAGCAGAGCTGCTTTCAACTCTGAGTAGATTCCATGGGCTCTCAGAGACTATGTGGGCAGAAATCACTGGAGCATAGAATGATTTTTTGGGCCTACATTTTGTCAGGAAAGCTACTGAACAGAGATACCTGGGTTTCTAATCCTGTCCTCCCCATCTAAGTTCATTGGTCCTGTATGAGTCATTTTCTCAGCCCTGGCTCTTAGCTCTGCAAAACAGGGATGAGGGTTTTAGTTTGGCAGAGTGAATGCTGTGGTCTGAATGCTGTGTCTGCCCTCAAATCCATGTCAAAATCTTTACCCCTCAGGTAGTAGAAAATTAGGCCTTTGGAAGTAATTAAGTCATGAAAGAAGAGCCCTCATGGGTCAGATTAAAAACCAGGTGAGAGAGAGCTCCTTTGTTCCTTTTACAGATGAGAAGTTGCCATCTATGAGCAGAAGGTGGGCCTCCCAGACAGTGAGCCTGCGGGTAGCTTGACTGTGGACTTCCCGGCTGGAGAGCCATGAGGAACAAATCTCCTTGGCTGATAAGCTGGGACTCTATAGTATTTTGTTTTGTAGTACTGGCCAAGGTGGTTGAGAAGCACCAAAGAGGGACAACATGAAAACTAATACCAGCCTCACAACGAACTTTCAGAGTGGGGTGGGGATGGGGTGGGGGTGGAGCATACATTATTGCTTTAAGTAAATGTGAAAGCCTAATTTGCTTTGCATAAATTCATTTTGGAAGAACACTCAAGACATTTATTTGCGTAAAACTATCTTTATAATTTTATCAAGTGACTTAGACCTAGTGCTCACTGAACTCTTTGCAGGGAATATTTGATCCTTACTAGATTCAGTGCCATAGGTTTTATTTATTTATTTTAATTTTTTGTTTATTTATTTGGTATAGGATCTTAGATACAGCTTAGACTTATAGTGATCCTCCTGCCTCAGCCTCCCCAGTGCTGGGATTACAGGTGTGCACCAACACACCAGGTTTTGGTAGCTAGCTCAGCACAAGAACAACACAGCATGTGGTACTGGAGATTGAACCCAGGTCTTTGCAGTTGCCAGGCAGGCACTTAGACTGCTGAGCTATCTCCCCAGCTTGCCATAGATATTAGTGTCATTTCCATTTTCAAGAGTCCACTGAGGCTTCATGAGGTCCATAGCTTCACTGAAGAGCACGATGGTGGGGAGTGGAGGCAGGATAGCCCTGAGATCTCACTGAACACCCAGAATAAGCTCTGTTTTGTAGGCCATCCTTGCGTGAAGGTTGTCCTCACTTGTCATGGTGTGAAAGCCCTGGGAGAGGCTGAGATTGCAGATCCAACTGCTCTAGCTTAGGATATTCAGAGGAGGCTGCATTTAATCCCAGCTTTCTAACTTCCACTCTGTGGCTTTCAGAGTGTCCAAAAGGAAGCCTCAGAGATGTAATGCAAAGGAACGTGTTTTATTGCATTTTGCATGGTTAGAACAGAATATTTAAGATTAAGTAATTTACAATGAAAAAAAATGTGTGCATTTTCATGGAGCTGTAAGTCAGGAAGTCCTGGATGGAGGAGTTAGATCTAGCAAAGGTTTCCCTGCTGCTGTCATCTCAGAGTGGAAGATAAAGCAATAACAAACCAGGGGAGAGTGAGCAAGAGTGTAAGAGGGGCCTGAACTGGCTTATAACAGGCCCAGTTTTAAGATAATTCCCTTATCTCATGATAATGGTATTAATTCATTTATGAATACAGAGCCTTCATGGCCAGATCACCTTATGGAGCCTCATCTTCCAACACTTTTGGCATTAGGCATTAAGTTGTAAAGGCGCGAACTTTGGGGGACATACATATCAAACCATAGGGAGATGAATTCAAAGAGAGCTGAAGAATCTGGGAGACCCAGATCAACTGTGCACTCAGGAGCAGTGCTCCAGTCATGGTGCATCATTAGTGAGCAGGACAATCGTTTGGCTACTGTTAAGGATCACTCACAACAGCTGGCAGCACCAGCACCACCAGCGGGAATACCACTCCCAGGAAGAATACCATCTAAAGGCTGGGGATATAAAGGCACAGCACCTGCCTGGCAAGTGAGAAGTTGTGAATTTGAATATATATTCAAATATTTAAGTAAATTAATCAGTGTGGTATATCTACTTATATCTATATCATCTATATCTATATCTATATATCTATATCTAATCTATATCTGTATCTATCCATCTAAGCCCACATAATATCAACTTGTTGTGTCTTGTGTTGTTCTTATTTCCTCATTTTGCTAGCCTTGGATGCAAACTGATTTGAATCATCTCTACATCTGATAAGCTGAACCAATGCCCTTGTCATAGCTGCAAGGGAGTCTGAGAAAGGCTGGCAATTTGGGTTTCTGCAGTGGGAAGCAATGGTACTACCAGATATAAAAACATGATGTTGAGTCCAAACTCTAAAAGGGATCTTTCAGGTCTTTGATTTCAAAACTAATGTACTTGAAACACTGAAAGTAATTAAATGAATTCTCAGGAAAGACTGGCTTACTCTCTTGTTCTCACTTAAAGAAGCTTAAAACAAACATCAGGAGTCCCCCACTTTCTTCTGGTGAGGGCATACAGCACATGTTCTCCACTGGGTTTTCTGAAGCCTGTTCTTAGCTCAGCTCCTCTGGGAGGCAAATCTGTGGAGTGTGTGCTGGGTCTGATTCATGGGCATATGGTGCTGTGTCATTTTGTTGCAACATAAATAAAAATATTTGACATGAAAACTTAAGGGATGGAGGCTTCTGGAGCCCCCCACACTCTATCAGCTGCTGCAAGCTGTGAAGGGAAGGATGTGTCTGATGCCCAGACTGCCTCCGTGGGAGGCTGCTGAAGAGGCGGCCTCTCCTCAGCTGCTTGTTGGTGGTCTCTCTCCTTATGCCTCCTCCTGTCCCAGCCTTGTCTCCCAAGAAAATTGGGTTTGGCTTAGAAAGGACAAGGCACAAGACCTCCAGGTCTCATAAGAAGGATTCCGAATTGAGGTATGAACCTCAACGACTTAACAAGCCATGATTGCTGGAGGGGCCAGGGCTCTTTTTCTGTGATCAGGTGTTCTTAGAGCTCTGCCATGGCTTAAACTGGCTTTGGATGATATCATAGAATATCCTCTTTCAGAAGAGTTTTTGGTCCATCAGATTAAATATTTAAGTAAACTCATCAGTGTGGTATCTACAAGCTATTCAAAGGCTCCTTCATCTGGTATCTCATTTGCTGTTTCCCCCAGATTGGTTGGGAACTATTACCCCTTGTTATAAATGGAAGGAAGCTATGCTCACCCCTATACCACCAATGCAGATACCTCTTGTTATAAATGATAAGTACAACAGACAGCGAGGTGGTCAACCCCACAGCATGGCTGGTCGGTGCTGCAGACTGGACAGTTTGCCTCACTTTCAGGCTACCATTGTTCTAGACCAAAGAGTTTGAGTTAGATGGAAACTTAGAACTCTTCGCAGTCTACAGCAGGGAAGACTATGGGTCAAACTAGTTAAATAACCTACAAATACTTGACTCAAGTAGTCAGCGGCCAGATGGAGACTTGAAGCAGCAAAGTAGGACTTGGAGAGCTGGAGAAGTCAAGCCCTGCCTTGCTTCCTTCCCAGACAGCCTACTGCATAAAATGGACAAGGTGGCACCCATGCAGTGGTGTGGCTTTCATATAAATATAGTAAAATGTGAAAATGTTGAGTTGCTCGAGCAATAGTTTGCGCGACGTCATACATACATGGGGCTTTCTCTTGTCCCAGCCATTCTGGTCACCTGTCTGGGCTCTGGCAGCGACTCACTAGAATGTCCCTGATGCTGGAAATGTTACCTGTCTCCTGCCTTGTGGGGCCTGGCAGGTCAACCCCCTCATTAACCACAATGACTTTGATGAAGTGTTAGCCTGTCATTCTAGAAAATATATCACATTATTAGGACCTAATAGGTCCCCTCAGTCAAAACCCATGAATCTATCCTCAAAACAGTCAGATAACTGAGGTTTTCCTCCCATGTCATGCATGCTAAGATTTTGTAAGCAGTTTGCCATCTTCATCTTTACCACTTTCTCATTTCCAAGAGTTATTTATGCATGCATCTTGCCAGTGTGTGTCTCCTGCCCCTCCAGGTTGGTGACTTGAATACGTGTCCCTCTTCCCTGCCCCTCTCCCTCCCACCCTTGGTTTTTGACTCTGTAATATCTCATTATATTCTAAAGAGCTGTCTGCAACACAGGGTACCGCAGATGCAATTAAATTTGCTTCTGTAGCAACATTGCTCTTAAGCAAAATATATTGATCGTTGAAGCTTTGGACCCACTTTAATCAAGTAATCTAAACAAGGCTGAAGCTTCAAAAGCCGAGCAATATGCCCGGCTTCAAAGCGCTTACTTATATACTGAATTAATTTATCCGGGATATACTAATGCTCCTCTCAGCCTTATGGATTATAATGCTAGAGGTTGCAATCAGGGCTCTGATAATATTCCCAAAGCCTGGCCTTTATTGATTGTCATGTGGAAAGTCTCAAAGCACAGTGGAGGGGAGGCTGGAACAAAGGGCCTGGAGTTGCTCGAGCAGGGCTGAAACATCCAAGTCCACACAAGCCCTGCTGGAAAATGAAGGACTCAAGCTCTATCTCTGCTCCTGGGCTGGTTGGGTCTGGGACTGGGAGACCGCGGGCGCGCGCGCGCGCGTGTGTGTGTGTGTGTGTGTGCACGTGTGTGCATGCGCGCGCATGCACACAGAGATGTCACATTAATGGAGAGGGAGGCATGCCAGGCACCTCTAGCGGCAACCCTGAGGTGGAAATCATAGAGATGGCTTATGTTCTGCAGCGGGGGAGGGGAGCTGGATCTCTGATTTGAAGGTCAAGCTGCCAGTCACTGTCCTCCAATAGGCACCACTCCCTCCATTTACTCAGGGAACACTGTTGCTTGACCTTGACCCCGAACTTAATCCCTGACTTTTGAGTAGGGGCCCTACTCACCTCCATCAACTTATTGAGCATGTGTCCTGTGCCCAATATTATTCCTGGGCCTAGAGATACAGCAGTGGGCAGGATGGACAAAAGCCTTTCTGATTGTGTAAGGGGACGTGAAACTACTCTGCTACTCATTTACCTTTTGTTTTGGTAATCACCCGATTACCAAATGTATTCGGGATGCACCAGAGTGAATACTGATATCAGTGTGGATTCAATTTTGAAACCCAGGGGCTCTCCCTGGGAACATGACCAGGAGCGCAGATTTGAAGGAGATGGTGGAAAGAGCTACACAGGGTTTTGAAGGAAGAACAAGTGCAAAGGCCCTGAGGCAGAGTGTGTCTGGGAGGTCTGAGGGGCAAGGAGGCTGATGTGGATGGCACAGAGGAGGGGGAAAGAAGAACAGGTTGGTGGGAAAAGAAGGTACGGGCACCAGACAAGGTCACTGCCTATTAGTTCCTGTGGCCACAGTGATTGGTCCAAGGATGGGACAGACAGAAATATAAAGTATGCAGGCCCGATGATTCTTGTCACTACCTAGAGCCCAAGGACAAAATAAAAATGGAGGATGGTAGTGCTTAGAGGATTCCTGAATTCTACTGAGTCTGAAAACCTTGTAGTTCTTGGTGTTTTTCCTCCATGGGATCCCCCCAAATCCTCCTTTTTACCTCAACTATTTTGGATCTCTTAAATAAATACATCTGGAAACTATAATAGTTCCACCTCTTGACCCTAACTGTGGGGTACAGCATTTAGCTGAAGTGTCCCTTTCCTACTGTATCATGCTGGATCCCAAGCCTGGCTCCCCTCACCCTCTAGGAATGGGGTGCTCCATAGGCTTAAGGGGGGGCACATACTTCTTCACAGTTTTACTCCTCTATGACACTGGCATTGACACCTCTGGTACTGGTCATTTAATGCAATGGCACAAAACCCAGCAGCCAGTTCTAATGGTTGGCACCCAGGCCCATCTCCTGCTAAAGCGTCTTGGACACTACTATCTCCTTGTGCCTCAGATGTTGCTACAGGTCTCCTGCCCTTTGAGAGTCAATTCAGATGGATTCAGATGCTGCTCCTCAGGCAGTTACAGGCAGTCACGGTTCCTTCTGTCTCAACGGGGCTTTACAGAGAGTGAGGGAGGTGGGCCGTGTTTTCTTACTCTCTCCTGGGCTCAAGCTTCTCTGAATTACTGAAGACTTTTCTCAAAGATCAGATCACCCCTGTGTGGGCCCCCCCACCCCAAGGCATGCCATCAGCACAAGGCATTGGTAAATAGAAGACTTTGCTGCCTGTTGGGAACCCTGAGGCGGAAATCTGTGGCAGCACTGCGGTAGGAGTTCGAGCTGCGGCACCTCTGCTGTCGCACACTTAGCCCCTCCAGCCAGAGCATGCGCACCTGCATCGCCTCTCTCCTCCCAGTCCCGCTGCTAAACCCCACTTTCTTCTTCAAAATCGTTCATCTCCACTTTTTGGAGTCTCCTTTTCTTCTCTCCTTTGCTACTCAATTTCTGAGTACAATTGCAAAGAGAAAATGGGTTTCCTGCCTCTGTTTGGCTTCAGACTTGCCTAAGGGCCTGTTCATGCGTTAAAGCCCCTTTTTGAGCAGCACGGAGGACACAACTTGGTTTTGCACCCTGGGAGGTTCCCCCCGCCCCTCCTGGGTATACCAGTGTGTGCTGGCAAAGGTGTGGATTCCTGACTTCTCCCGATGTTGGAAAGTTCCATCATATAAGAGGCAGAAGCAGCTGCCACAGCCAGTCTTGGTTCCCAAAACTAAACCTCTTTCTCCTTATTACATCCTTTTATGTGAGAAAACGGATGCTCCATGAGCTTAGGCGGCAGAATCATTTGCCCAGGGTAGCACAGCTGCTGTCTAGGAGAAAGGGGATTAGTATGCACGTATGGAGATGGCGAGTTTTATCCTTCCCATCACAGCAGAACAAGTTCAGAAAGTTTCCTGTGTCCTCCTGGATCCATCATGCACATTCAGTAAACTTCTTTGGTGTGAAAGTACAGGGCCATGTAGGCTGTGTAGGGAGAAGAGGATGCAAAATGAACAGTGCATTTCCAGAAGGAATTCTTTTATCTCACAGGAAGATAAAATCAGAGTCCTCAAGTTAAAGTGGACATTCAGAAAGTTCAGGGAGTCCTCGGACAGCCCTTGATCTGCCTGTTGGAGAAGCCTCATAGCAGTGTTCTGAGCCCCAACTCTGGTAAGCCTAAGTAAGTCATTTCCTTGTTCTTCTTCTCATGTTTTGTTTTTAGTCTGAGACTAAAAATAGCAACGATACCTGTTACGTAAGCTCGTTGTGAAGGTAAAGCTGATCGGTACATGGAACGTACTTGGAACAGTGGTTCCAGGCAACTCATAAAGATTAGTTCTTGAGTTTACTGGCTACATGCTATATAAGAAAATACTTGAGATGAGGAAATTTATAAAGAGAAAGGGTTGATTTTGACTCACAGTTTTTTGTTTGTTTGTTTTTTTAAGAAAAATCATTTATTGATTGATTGATTTGGTAGAAGGTCTGGTTACACAGCTCAGACTTCAGTGATCCTTCAGTCTCAGCCTCAACAGCACTGGGATTACAGGCCACCCATGCCCAGGGTTCTGTGGCTGGCTAAGCATGAGGTGCCAGCATGATAGGCAGTACTGGAGATGAAACCTGGGTCCTTGCTCTTGTTGGGCGAGTGCTTAGACCACCGAACTCTCTCCCCAGCCCTTCAGTCACAGCTTTGGAGGTTTTGTCCACTATTGATGGGCCTTGTGGCTTTGTACCCATGACAACACACTGTGATGGGAGCATGTGGTAGAGGAAAGCCGCTCACTTCATGCAGCAGACAGGAAGGAGTTCAGAAATGGAGCTGGGGACCCGCCATCACCTTGAGGGCACACACCCAGTGACCTAAGTCATCTCTGTATGTCCTAATCCTTAGGGTCTTCTCCTCCTCCCCGGAGGGCCAACCTGGGGACTAAGTTTTAACACATGGACCCTTGGAGGCCCTGATCCAAGCCATGACAGTGCTAGCTACTAATGCATGGTGTACTTGGCCAACAGTTAACTGACCAGTCACTCTTCCTGACTGCCCAGGGATGGAACCCCTGTGTCTGAAGCTCAGTGGTGGAGTGCCTCCTCTGTACCACAGAGTCACCATGTGGCACAGTTAGGACTAGAAAGCGGGTCTTTTGATGCTGCTCTAGTATCATTCCTGCTGTGTCCAGCTGCAAGCTGAGACCATGAAAGCAAAGACTTGGGAGGCCTTGATTACAGAAGAGCTAGGTTGGTCTAAGTATCAGTGGGATCACAACTGGGACCAGGGCTGTATTCAGGGGTGGATGACAGGAAGGCTCATTGGACACCACCTGCCAGCTTTGCCATATGAAAAAGTCGTAGTTAAACAGGAGCTGCCCAGGTAGGGACCATGCTTCCCACCTGCTGCTGCATGTGCAGTGCTACAGTCATGTTGCAAAGTTCTCACTGGTGTGGTGGTGAGCAGCATCAAGGCAAGAAGCTCAGAGGCGAAGCACCTCCTCCTGCCTCTTCTCTGTTCTTCCCCACTGTCATGCAAATGAGGACTTGACCAAACAGACCAGCAAGCCCCAGGGCAGTGCTTTGCTATCTGTGTTGGAGAGCTAGCTTTCTACTGCACTCTAACCTAAATTCACGATGGTGCAAGTTTTGGGTCAATAGTGAGTTGAGTTCTCTGAGCATGGGCTTGGATGTCACATGGGTGTCCAATTGTGGTAAAGGTTTGAGAGAGACTGCTGTCAAGGTCACAACTCAAGTCAGGTGAGCTTTCACTGAGAAATTTGTGGACTGGTGTGCATCCTTGCTTCAAGTTGTACTGCCTTAGGAGGTGCGGAGACGAGATGGACCTGTGGGATCTTGAGGGCTGCGTGAAGAGAGATCTGCTGTCCTGGAATGTTTACATGCTTTATGTGTAAGATGGAAAATAAAAGCCATCTTCTTCAGCCACTGTACCTTAGAGTTGCTTTCTTGGGAAGCTTAGCTTTGCCTTAATACAGATAAGATGCACAATGTATCGATAAAATATGTTATGGACGTGTGCCAACTCCCCACAGGAGCGCAAACAGTCTGTATTGCAAACAGGTACTAATAAAAGACAAAATAAAAATGTAAAATAATAGTAACATTTCAAACCCCAAAAATACTCTGTGGGATATCCCACACTCTAGGCATATTGGTTCTACTGGCTGGGGCAGTGCCACAGACATAGTCACGGTCCTCGTCGCTGGGATAAAATATCTAATGCCTGCAATTTAAAAGGAGAGTGGTTAAGTTTGTCTCGAAGTTTCCATGGGTTCAGGTCCTGCATGCCTGGCTACAGGGTGGAAACAGCATGGCAGGAGCGCACAACAATGGAAAATGGCTCACAGCATGAAGACCAGGAAGCGGAGACAGGAAGGAAGAGCCAGGCATGGGACTAGACCCTCCCAAGTCTTGGTCCCTTGGCCTGCCCCTACCAGTCAAGAGCAGAGCCATCCCCATACATGAGACTTTTGGACATAAACCATCGCAGCCTCAGTTCCACATGATGCTCCTCAGTATCCAGTACACAGGACACACTGAAGCATGGTACAAGGCCTCTGTTCCCTGCCAGCCGAGCCCAGCAGGATAGGCTCTTGGTATATCTTAGAGCAATTTGTTTTGTTATTTTATTTTATGTTATTTATCTTTTTCTTGTTTCAGAACTTCTGTTTGTTTATTTATTTTTATGGCTGGCCCAGCCCACCCTGAGGGCAGGGCCGGCACAACATGTGGTGCCGGGGATTGAACCTTGGTCCCTGCAGCCACCTAAGCTTTCCTAAGCAGGCGCTTTAGACCACTGAGCCATCCCACCGGGCCCCTCTTAGAGCAATTTGAAGCCAAGAAAATCCATATTTTGAGGCTCCAGTGAAACCATATGTTTAAAAATGCTTTGATAAAAAGGAGAGCAAGTGTTTTTTTAGATAATAAAGCAGCTAGAGCTGAGAGAATATGGAGATAAGGATCTAGGGGACCTTATGGGGCAGTTACCACAGCCTAAACTTATAAGAGAAACTGGAATGCTTGTGATATCTAGAGACAGAGATGCCAGCTGAGTGACCTTGAGTGAGTGACACGGCTCTGTACAAGAAGATGTTATGGTGACACTGTAGGGTTGGTGAGAAGTTCCCTGAAAAGATACAGAAAGACCTGACTGCACCTGTGCGCCAGCCACAGCCTGGCAGCAAAAAGATGGCGCGCACAAGCTGGGAGGCTGGAGGGGAGTGAGTGCTTCGCAGAGGAGCTGCAGGGGTGGGAGAGCCCACCAGGGTAGCCCGATACCCAGCTAGTAAGGGGTGCAGCAGGGAGTGGTGCTTGGCTTCCACGGGCCTATAGGAGAGAGCAGAAAGCAGCTGTCAGAATCCATTGTGGGCACCACCCAGGGCACACGGGACAGGAGGGGAAGTTGATGCTAAGAAGGGAGCCAGTTCCTGGGGGAGCCTCCGCAGGGAGTGGCAGCAGACGGGCTGAGCGCCCTCTCTGCCCACCCTCCTCACTCCTGTTCTTCCCTTCCAGGGGCCAAACTGGAGTGAAGACTGAAGCTATGGGAGCCTATGGTAGATCAGTCTCAGGGCTCAGAGGAGGCTACACAGGGGCTCCAGTGGGGACAAAAGACGACTATACCTCCACCCCCAGCCTGTGAAAGCAGCTTAACTTGTAGGAGCTCTTTGTTTGTTTGTTTGTTTGTTTTTCTTTTTCTTCTTGTTTTTCTTCTTCTTCTTCTTCTTTTCTTCTTCTTCTTCTTCTTCTTCTTCTTCTTCTTCTTCTTCTTTTTCTTCTTCTCTCTGCGTCTCTCTGTCTCTGTCTCTCTTTCTTTCTTAAAAGAATTTATAGTCTCTGGATGTAACTGCAAGGGATAAGGAGGCTGCATGCTTCCTGTGAGGCACCGTGTAACTGCAGATTGGACTTCCCAATGCCAGGCGCGCAGGTCTGCTCTCACCGGGGGTATGGAGGATGAGCAAATGGTTCTTTCTGTGCTGGCCTCTTGCCAGTTCTGTTTCCACCTCTTTATCCCCTGTGCTCCATTGTCCTTGTCTAAGAAGCCACCATCTGGCTGCAGCCCGCCTAATGTAGGTATTGGTGAGTTGCGGACCTGGGGTACATCCCCCGCTGCCTTAAGAGATGATTAGTGGCTGCTTGTCAGCAGATGTAGCTCAGTGGCATTTTAATATCCAAATGTCCCTCCTGCCTTATGAGGGAGGCCACAGACTATTGAAGGCGCCTCACACAGAGAGCCCTGATTGCTGCGGCAATAATTTCCTTCAACAGCCATTAAGACACTTCTGAACGTGTTTTTAAAAAAGAAAAACAAGAGAAAGGGTGGGGGTAAGGGGCCAACATCCTTCCTATTTCCTGGCAGATATCAGCGTTCACAGGGTGAGCTTTAACTAACCGGCTGGGATGTCAGCATCGGCTGTTCGAGGTTATCAGCACATTACTGGCACCCGCTTCACCTCCTCCGGTCAGCCTGAGGATGGGGTTGGGGTAATTCTGAGTCCTATGGAGGTCCCCCTAGCAGGCTGAGACCCCAAGATTAAGCCCAGCCCTCTCTGAGGTGCTTCACACTCTGGCTGCCCATTGGCATCCTCTGGTCCAAGACGGAGGCTGACTCCAAGCACTTGAGAGTGAATGAGCCTCGTCTGCCCTGCTCCTTTCCTCTGCAGAGTGGCCAGCGCCAGCCAGGCCCTGGCTCACCCTGAGGTGGCCAGAAGGTGCTTGCATCCTTAGGTGTCCCCTAGCAAGTGTATGTGGAGGGCTTCCTTATGCCATGTCCAGCTCCAGACAAATCTGAGTGACCATGACCACTCAGAGCAGATGTGGGCCAAGGGACAGAAACAGGTCCTAAAGGCCTATGGTGCATGGGTCACTCACCCTTCCTGTGTGTGGCTGGTCACCAGAGGACATGGCTCAAGGCAGTGACTGCTAATGGCAAGTATTTTAGACTTTGACCAATTGCCACATCAAATTTAACATGCCAGGGAAGAAGCCAGGGTCGACCTTCGTACATGAAGTTGACCTTCAGACAAGCAAGGGGATGCAGACAATTTTTCTTTCCCTTCCTTGCAGGGATGGTTCAAAGCCTCGCCAAAACATAGGGACAGCATCATTTTCTGTCTTGGACCTATGTGGAGTCCTTTAAAAATGATGAGAGCCAAGCAGTCCCAGGCATAGGGGTCGCTCCAGGACTGCACCAGTCTTCCTGAGGAAGGGTGAATGACCTCACTGTTCAGGTTGGAGCTTCGTCAGGACAATGGTCACAGCAACTTCTCCTCAACTCCCAAAGGGGTGACCAAAGAGGACTTCCAAAAACAGGGAACAACGATCTCCAACAGGGGTTGTGTTCTGCTTCTTTTCTGCACTCTCTTGGGGCTGAAGTGATGGCTATAGTATAGTCCAACGACAACCTGTCGGTGCCCTATGGCACTTTGTCTAGGGCAGCATTTTCTGAACAGGAGGCAGATACTCCCTGGTGTGCAGAGCCTCATAGGTCCCTCCTTGGGGACCACAGTTACAGCTCATGAGTCCATCTTTGTCTGGGGAAAGGACAAACTGTCCTATGCTTACTGTCACTGTTAGCATCCCTGATCATAAATGGGGTGTTGCGATCATTTGTGGAGCCAGCATGAAGCTTGGATTTTCTTGACCCTTAGTTCTGAGGATGGTTAATGCAACCAAGAAGGTAGAAATGCAAAAGTACGGTGACAAGGAGCTGAGAATGCAGCTTTTCACTGGCAGAGACAGAAGCAGGAGCATTATTTTCCTTCAAAATTACTGTGTATGCTCCTCTGGGTTACTCAGAGAGCAAATCCACCCAAAGTTGCCTTAAAATCTGTATGCGATGACATACTAGTAAAAAGGATAATGCACCCCAAAGCATATACACCGCACAAGGAACAGGTACATAAGCACAACTGTACACAAGACATCAGAATAATGCATACTTTAGAGATACCTTCAGGATTTAGAGGTAGAAAAGGCTCTCTTACCTTTGAGACTATTTGTAGGTAGAAACTCATCAATTTCCCTTTTTTCTTTAACTACAGGAAGTCTTAGGATCAGACTTCCCATGTTAATAATGGTAGGATTACATTGATGTTAGTGCTTCTCGGCCTTTGACGCAGGTTTGAATCCCATAGTCAGCTTCAAAAGAATCCCAGAGCCTAGGCCACACCTAGAGCAGTGGTGGTGGGGCTTGGAAAACTGTGAATGACGCCAAGAGTTCACTATAGCATGCACGCCTTAGGTTCATCACCACCGGTAGACTAAGGTAGACTAAGTTTGGAACCCAGTCTCCTCATTTTCAAAGATCCCTGAGTGGTTCCAGTGTGGTGTTGAGGCCAAGAGGCAATACTCCAGCAGGCACATTTGTCTTTGGCTTGTAAAAATGAAATCACATACTTTTATTTACATTTGCCTGGGAAATTTTTATTTTAATTTTTATGTATAAGTAATCTTCCAGTTTGGTTTTGTGTACTCGTCTTAGTTATTTTCCTGGTTCCTGGGATAAAGTACCCAGCTCCCACAATGGAAAGGAGGGGAGATTCTCTTGGATCACACTGTTCCTAGAGGTTTCAGTCCATAGTCCAGTGGTTCCAACTCAGGGAGGAATGGCAGAGGAGAAACCACCCATGGCATGACAGTAGGAAGCAGGAAGAGAGATCAAAGAGGAAGCAGAGAGGGAGGCCCTTCCAGATCATGCTCCTACTAACCCATTCCTCCCACCAGGCTTCACTCCCAGCATCCTTTGTTTGTATTTAGTACGGGGTCTACAGGGTCTCACTACGTAGAACAGACTCATAGTGATGTTCCTATTTTCAGCCTCCCAAGTGCAGGGATTACAGGTGTGCACCACCATGCCCAGTCTCAATCCTTGTCTCAGTGTGTCCCAGAAGTGGGACCAACACACCTGACATCGAACCCTGGCTGCTGCACTCCACCTAAGCAGGCACTTTAGTCCACTGAGCTATCTGGTCGGCCCTCCAGCATCCTCTTGAACTATAAACACACCAGTGGACTAATTCACTGATGGGTATCATGGCCCCGTGATCCAGTCATCTCCAAAGCCCCACCTAGCAGCCCTAGTGGCTGTGGTTAAATCGTGTGTAAACCCCGGGACACACAGGCTCTGTGGGTGCTGGTGGGAGAATGTTGTATAGAAGCACATGCCTCGGGGAGGTAAGGTGCCCTGAAATCCAGCCATAGGCCTGCGCCTGGGGCCTATCAGCCCCCAAGAAAAGCTCAGGTTTCTATGTTAACAGAATGTACTTTTCTTGGTTAGTAGCTTTCCTGACTCACACCCTTTTTGTGGGTGGGAACAAAGTACAGAGAAATCAAATTCTGCATGAAAGTGCTTCCAGGAACATGGCAGTATATTTCTTGTCCTAATCGTCTGAGAAGTTGAGCCTGACCTGCTAAAAAAATTTTGTGTGTAGATCCAGGCCACTGAGATAGAGTCGGCTTCTTCCTCAAAAGAATTTCTCCATGGCACTTACTAAGCTGGAATGGATGGGGACGGTCACCTGTCCTTGGAATTGTGTCCCTTTTCCTGAAGATACTAGTTGTAGGGCAGGCAGAGAGGGACAATAACACTTCCGTTCTATCCAAGTTGTCCCCCTTTGGATTTGCACCTTCTAAATCAGCCCCTGGTGCTATTTAACCAATCCCTCACCAGCTGGGTATGCATAGAACTGGAGGGGTTGCAGGAAGCCTGGGTCTTGCCTTGAGCCCCAAATTCAAATGTTGGTAGACACAGAGAACAGAAATATGGGAACAACACCTTGGGTAGAAAGGGAACAGGGTGGTGGAGACAGATGAAGAGGATCAGGGGGCATTGGATGGAGTGTTCGTTTAACATCAAGCTAAAAGGGAGTGCTTAGGAAGTGGCCTGAGTGAGGGGCTTGAGGGGATGAGCAAGGTGCTGGAAAAGAAGACCCACAGGGAGACGATGGCACAGGAATGACGTCCTCGAGCTTTGTACTTTGCTTCTATAGAAAAGAGCATCGACCTTCACCTAACTCAGGTAGCACCTTTCAACTCAGGAAACCTCACACTCATGGGACACAAACAGGACTCCGCAAGGGTGTCTGGGTAAATAGCCCTACAGCTATTGGGGACAGGCCGCTGTTCTTGTTGTCCACCCTGATGGCCCCTTCATGGGTTGGGAGTGTCCCCTAACCTCATGAAGGACAGTTCTCCATTGGGATCTGCAGGTCATGCTCAGAAGCATGCTGGGTACCTAAAGAAATCAAGGCTCACATTGGTGGGAACAGAAGTTTCTGGAATCTGTGAGTCTGATGTTAGCAGGCTCATTGCCCAGGAGACTATACAAGAGAACTTAAAAATAGCATTTTCTATAATTGTTTGAGTCTCTGGGTGTTTAGTAACCATGTCTGGCAGTCTGTACCCAAGACAGACTGGCTGTGGGGAAACCATTGTTAAAATAAAATCATTAGCTTAATAGGCTTGATGAAAAGGGTGGCGAGATGGGAATTTCCCCTCGCAGTATGCTCTCCACTCAAAGCAGTTCCTGCAGCCAGTGGGCCACAGTAATTATTGACTAAAATACCCAAATATCTCTCACAGTTACCTCCCCCTTAGGGATCTAACAAACAGTACCTCTGAAAATAGCTTGAAGTCATAGAAATTGCTTTGTCAGATGGGCCTCCATGTCCCTTAGCCTGCAAATGACTTATTTTATCATTTGCTCGGTTCACTCGTGACTGCATGCACACACACACACACACACAACACACACAACACATGGACATATGCACATACACATCTGAGAGCATGGAACATTGAAACAGTGAGCAAGGCCCGGGGCTCAGTGGGGTCAGCGAGCCGAAGGTTCTCAGGCTAAGGATGACAGTGCATCCTGAGCACTGTGACCCAGAGCTAGGCAAACTCCATTCCTCCCCAGCACTCCCTGGGATGGATGCAAGATGGCTAGAGCATCTGTGACAGTTATCTTTCTCCACTCTTCCCTCAAGAGTGGAGTTTCAACTGGATGTTGTCAAGCACCCACGATCCCAGAACTCTGAGAAACTGAGGGAGGAGGCTTAAAAATTTGAAGCCGGCCTGGGTAAGTTAGTGAGATCTTGTCTCAACAGAAAGAAGGGGCTGGGGGTGTAGCTCAGTGTGAAGGCCCTGAATTCATTCCCCATGATTGTAAACACACACACACACACAAACACACACGCATGCATGCACATGCACACGCACATGCACACGCACACAGAGCAGCATTTACTCTTTGTGATTGGTCCTAAGATGGCATTAGCCACCAAGAGGAAGTGGCAAAGTGCCAGCAATGAGCCTCACACTCTCAACTGGTACAGCCGTGTTTTAGTTCAAGCTTCTATAACAGAATACCATAAACTGTATAGTTTTTAAATAACACAAATTTCTATCTCATGTCTTTAGAGGCCAGGAAGTGCAAGACCAAAGAACAAGCAGATGGGATGTCCGCTTGAGGCCTCTGCTCCCTACAATGTGCCTCTTGCAGTGTCCTCACCTGGGGAAGACCCAAGTCCTTTTTCTTAAGGGATGTAATCATCTCCTGCAGCCTCACTGCTTAATGCTATCATGCTGGGACTTTGGCTTCAGCACATGAATTTGGTTGGGATACAAATAGCCAGAGGAATATCCCTTTTCTGCTTTCTGGGAGCCCTGAGCTGCTAGCTAAGAAGTCTTGCTGCCTCACTGAGGAAGCCCTGTGGTGACGAAAGGTCCCAAAATGCCACAGAGGATGAGGGAGTCTCTGTGATCCAGAGCTGAGCACCCAGAAGACTCTAGACCCAGCTGTCATCTGGCTACAAACACATGCGAGGTTGCAAACGTGACCAGCAGAAAAGCCAATGGTCACTCCATGGAATTGAGAGAGCACATCAATTGTCATTTTTAAGCTGCTAAATTTTGTGGTAGTTTGTTGTGTAGACACAGCTGTACCACCCACAGAAATACAAAGAGCACACGTACTAAGCCCTGGGAGCCAGGCACTGCGTCAGTGGCATTGGCCACACTATGTCTTGGTTTCCCACAGTTAACAGAATCAGCAGCACCGAGAGAAACCCAGCCCTAGAGGAGAGGCCCTTTTTCAACACTCTGTCTCCTTAAATTAGCTGGCTGGCACATCTTGGGGAGACCAGCTGGCCTGGGCAAGGTGCCAGGTGCCAAGCAGACAAGCCCAAAGAGACTGTAGGAAGCAAGGGCTTCCCATAAGTTGAATGTCCCCAAAGGCCAAATATTGAAAGCTTGGTCCTCAGAGTGCTATGACAACGATGTGGTGGAGGCTTTAGTAGGAGGGGACTACTGGGAAATCTTTTGGCCACTGGGGATGTGCCCTTGAAGGGTCATGTGGAACCTCAGCCTGTCCTGTTCCTGTCTGCTTCCTGGCTCTAGATAGAAGCATTTGGTTCCTACTCCTGCTCCTACCATTACTGCCGACATCTGCTGATGTAGGATCTATGCCTTTGAGCCTCCAAAGCAGAGTGTAGCACATACCTTTACTCTTCATAGGGTCTTTTGCCCCCGGTATTTTGTTGCAGTAACATGAATCTGATTTTAAGGCAGAGGACTGTTTTACTGACTTTATACCTTTGTTTTGTTGACCAGTATCTCAAGATAGGATTGCTATGGTTTGTGTCTAGGTGTCCCCTCAATGCTTCATGCAGTCATGGGGCAGCTTCCGGAGTCTGTGATTGATTCTTGTGAGTGTGGGTGCTACAGCTGCCCTGGGGCACGTGATTTACATTACAATGTGAGAAGAAGACAGAGGATGCTGGAGCTGCTGCTTCTTCCCTTAGCTCTCTGCTTTTTGCAGCTGCCATGAACGGATGTTTTCTGCCATGTGCCACTCTGTCTTGGAGCCAGCTGAGTCTGGACTGAAACCTCCAGTAACAGTGAGCTAAATAAATCTTTCCTTCCTGTGGGTATTTTGTCCCAGCAATGAGACAAGAGTAACTAGGACAGACCCTAATCCCAGCTCTTCTTCAGAGGGAAAGGAACCAGTGGACCAGTCATGGGGCAGGGATTTTGTGCTAAGCATGGGGCCGAGAATCCTCCCACAATCTATTGTACATATAGATCCATGGAGAAATGCTGGCTCCTCATCTGGCCTCAGGAAATCCTTAATTTCTATTTATAATTATCAGTTTGAGCCTTGAGTCTCATCTTATATTTACTTTAATTTAACTAGTTTTTAATTAAAGATAGAAAGAATATGTCAAAAATAATACAAGGGGATCTTACAGGAGGACAAGAATCCATTTATAGTATATATAACCTTCACTAGAGGAGGAAATATAGCCACATAAATGTTTGAACAATTACATTTTCTCCCTTCAAATATGAATGCTATGAGATGCATTTAAAATGTCCTTTCTCCTTGATTTTTTTGATTCCCATTTTGCCCTGACATCTGAGAAGCAAGCTTTAAGGCGCCAATTGTATTTGAATACACCAAAAGCTTGCAGAAAGAGAGGGAGAGAAAAGAGAGTCTGTGACTTTTAAGCCCTTGGTTGTTGTTGATCTATAGACGAAATCAGCTCCTGTCACTCATGAGGTACATAACAGCAACATAAGAAAAGTGCTCGTGGTAGGGGCGGCCTGTTGTTTTCTGCGTCTCCTGAAAAAGACTTAAACTGCTGCAGAATGAAAAGACCTCTTGTCCCGAGACTCGTCAGGCACCAGGAGCACCCTGAGTGATGATGAAACGCTCCTGTGCATAGCTGTGTTTTCTAGAACAGTTTGGACCCGCTAATGCTTGAAGGCAGGGAGTCTGAGCTTCGTTATTCTGGCTACACTTACTAATGAGCCATGGTTAATTTAGTTTTGAGATGGGCTATAAGTGAGGCCAGGGCCTGCTTAGATTGGAATATTCCTTTGTAAATTTTTGTAAGTCAGTGCAGCAATGAACAAAATCTTGTGCACATATTAGAACCTATGCATAACAATCCTTCTCTCAAGAACTCTCCAGCTCCTAAAAGGCAATAATGACCAGTCTGAAGTATATGTGAACACACGATACTTGAACATACATGGTACAAAAGGGTGGGAAAGGGATGTGGTAGATCTTTAACATTTTTTCCTCCCCCTATACGCTTGCCAAAATTCACTAGAACAGAGTCTAACCCTGTTTCACATGGCAACATTATTTTGGCCAGTAGAATTTTGAATGTTTCAGGTTTTAACTGTCTTGTATGGATTAGGTTCCACCTTTTTCCTCTGGTTTGGTCCTAGGAGAAGAATCTGCCACCAAGAGTGGCTGATCTTTTAACCTGGATATTGGCAAAGAATGTAGCCAGAAGCCAAGCTACCATGTCTAACTCATAAAACCCTGAGTCAGAAAAGAACATTTGCTGTTATGTCACCAGAGGTTTAGGGATGTTTGCTACATGGTATCAACTTAGCAATTGCTGCTTAATCTAAGTGCTTACCCACGATTTCTTAAGATTAATTTTCTTTTCCTAGATTCTCATTTCCACTTTTTCCATGGAGAAAAGAAAAAATTTTACTTAGGGCTGGGGAGGTAGCTCAGTAGAATAAGCGCTTGCCTGGCAAGTGCAAGGTCCTGAGTTCAATCCCTGGTACCGAAAAAAAAGTTACTTAATTTATTTTGCCAACAATCATGTATTGAGAACCTACTGTAAGTCTGCTCCTGTGCTAGATCTTGAGACCAAGCTAGTGAAACAAAGAACCCATGTACCTGCCATGGAGAAACAGAGAATCTAATGGGAGAGACAAGCGTCTGTGCAATCATCACACACACACACACACACACACACACACACACACACATAAGGCTGCAGCCATGATAAGTGCTACACATGGCAGGTATAGGCAGCTATGAGTGTGGAGAGAACAGAAGTGTAATTTAGGCAGACATGTCAGGCAAAGCTCCATGGGAGAGGTGATGAATGGATGCAGACCTGGGGAACGGGAGTCATTCAAGTGAAGTAGTACAATAGAAAGTAATTGTTGGGAAAAAATATTTGTTTTTGTTTTTTGGGTTCTGCTTGACTGCTATAACCGGAGCACAGTATATTTTGCCTAGGGATCAAGCGACCACTGAATTGGCTGTTAACAGCCTCTCTCCATGGAACAGGGAAACCGACCTGTCTACCGAAATCCACAACGCTCCTTTCCATTGTTTGGTTGTTGGTGGGATGTGGCTGCCAACCAAAGACTCCCTGCCTGGACCCTCAGGAGACCAGGTGCCACTGCTCTTGCCTGTGGTCACAATGTTGGTATTATTTCTGGGCCAGGGTCATTAAGAAGCAGGTGCCCTCTCCCTACTGGACTCCAGTGGATGAAACTGACTATGAATTCTTGTGATGAAGCCATAGAGGGAAAGGGCTGTGACCTTCTGTGATGGCTTATGCCTAGGTGTCCCCCCAAAGCCTCATGCAGTCATTGGGGCAGGCTTCTAGAGGTTGTGAATAATTCATGATCCAATGCTGGGATTATGGGTGTGAGTACTATACCGGCCCTGGGGTGAGTAATCCAGACAAAAGGCAAGGAAAGGAAAGAGGTTGCTCTCTGCCTCTGCCTCTGCCTCTGCCTGTGCCTCTCCTGCTGCCACTGTTGCTGCTGCTCCTCCCTTTTGCTCTTGCTATTTTCCTGTCTTCCACCACTGTGAACTGCTTCTCTCTGCCACGTGTCACTCAGCCTTGGAGCCATTCAAGTATGGACTGAAACCTCCAGTAACTGTGAGCTAAATAAACCTTTCCTTCCTTCATTTTGGGTGTTGGATATTTTTGTCTCAGCTATGAGAGAGAAGTAACCAAGATACCCTCCGTGAGCCTGTGGTGGTGGACAGATCACCCACCTTGGAACACACATCCATTGTCATGTGTGCAAGACATGAGTAGCAGGCTCAGCTATGAACATCGGGTCACCAATTTGTCATAGCAGTGGTGTTGCCCTGACTAAATGGAACGCATGTTTTAAAAATGGATTCAGTGTTCTCTCACTCACATGTGCATGTAGCTAGGTTGAATATTTCTGTTACGACATTAAACCTTTGGGCTCGATTTTCTTCTTTATCCCACCTGGTAGAAAGGACCTTTGCTTTGTGGGTCCTGTGTGACATAACTGATGGGTGATTTCAGCAGAATTGTTTATTTTTATTATAATTACCTTTGTTTGCTCCTTCACTTTGATGAACTCTTAAGGGTGATGCAGTCATTTTCACCACAAGAATGCTTTACACAAATCAGAGGTATTCTTCTGGAACCCAAACCATATTTTCTTTGAAAGAAATATCTTATTTACTCACATAAATCTAAAAGGCCATTGTTGTGAGGGTGGAGGCCAAATGGAGGAGCTCAATTTGGGAGGCAGCAGGGAGCCATTGGAGGCTTTCTGGGAGGAGAATGAGATGACGGAAGAGCTGTTTTAGAAAGATGAATCTGATAGCGGCACACAGCAGAAATGAGAAATAAAATAGCTCAGAGGCATAGGGACCAACTGTTGCAACAAGCCAGCCATGAAATAAAGAGGCCTGGGCTGGGATGGAACCCATGGGAATAGAGAGAGGCAGGTGAGTGAGTGAGGCCAGAGAAGTGAAAGAGCAACGCTTGCCCACCACTCACGGGGCGTTAGCTGCCTCAGCAAACCTCAGAAGGGGGTACAGTGGGCTCCCTCAGCAAGCTGGCCCTGTTAAGATAGCAAAGCTGATGGAATTAATAAATTCACAGAGTTGCACTTTGAGTACTTTTCAAAAGGAAAAATGACTAATTGCTCCAATAATCAGAACTGAGACAAATCAACAACTTCTCCAAATCATTTTCCCCACCCCGTAGGGAAGGAAGGATTATGCATTTGAGGTAGAAGCAGAAATTGTGTCCTTAAACGCATATTTATGGCAGAGGAAGGAGCTAAAGTCAAAGGCACGGGGACTAGCAAAGGAGGAGAACGTCTGGCAGTGTGTCACACAAGCATCGGAAAGTGGCTCTTGAGCACTTTGCCAAGGCTGGATCCTCACTTTGAGTGTTTTGTAGCTTTGGACAACTTGGTGAAATTGCTTGTAGTCAATTGCTCATCCATAAAGTGGAGTTGATAGCACTGGATTGCTAGGAGTGTTAAGGGGGTAGGCACAGCACAATGCCCACATCTAGGTTTCTGTAAATATTAGCCTTTATTAGTTCTACCAAATTCCGAATGGAAGCAAAGTTCTGCATGGAGAAAAACAAGTTTCCAAAGCACCTCGCCTTTGGCAGGTGAAATGAGGTGGATACTGGTGAGACAAGGGTTGGCAAGCTCTGACCCACAGGCCAAGTCCCATCTGTCTGCTCCCTGTATCTGAATGTAGTTTCATTGGGACATGGTTACACTCATTTGGCTATGATACGTCTCTAGTTGTTTTTTTATGTGACAGCGATAGAACTGAAGAGTGTGACAGAGATCATCCAGCTAGCAGAACCTAAAATCTTCACTATTGAGCACTGTGTTGATCTACAGGGTTGTAACAAACTGGGATTAAACAATAGTGTCTCAGTCACTCTTCTCTCATTGCTGGGACAAATACCCAACACCCAAAATGAAAGAAGGGAAGATTTATTTAGCTCATAGTTAGTAGAGGAGGTTTCAGTCCATAGTCAGCTGGTTCTAAGGCAGAGTTGCATGGGACAAAGAGCAGCCTTTCATGGCCGTAGCAAAGAGCAGAGAGCAAACAGAGCGGCAGCGGCAGCGGATCAGCCAGCTAGCTAACCTCTGTCGCCTCCTTACATTGTAATGCAAATTGCCTGCCCCAGGATCAGTGCAGCACCCACACCCACAATAATTAATCACAAACTCCAGAAACTGCCCCATGACTGCATGAAGCATTGGGGGGAACATGTAAAAACAAACCATGACAACGAGCAATTTATTATTTCACAGTTCTGGAGGCTGGAAGTCTGAAATCCAAGTGGGTTCCTCCTTGAGCTCTGAGGGAAACTGTTCCATGTGGCTTCCCAGGTTTCTGGTGTCTGTCGGTAATCATTGGCCACACCTTGGTTTATAGAAACATCACAAGCTGTGTCTTAATCCAATGTGGTGTTTTCCCTGAGAATACATCTGTGTCCAGATTTGTACTTTTATCAGAACACCAGTCACTGAGTTATCGGCCCACCCTACTGTAGTATGATTTCATCTTAATTCATGACATTGACATTGACGCTGTTTCCAAATAAGTCCACATTCTGAGCTACTAGGGCCTTAGAACGTCAATCTACAAATCTTGGAGAGTTACAGTTAAATTCAGTACAGGAACTTTATAGAAAAATTTTGTGAGGGGGGGACAGGGGTTTAGCTCAGTGGTGCAGTGTCTGCCTTGCAAGTGTAGAGTCCTGAGTTCAATCCCAGTACTCCCTTCTTCAAAAATATGGCAACTCCTGATGCAGAGACATTATATAGCTTTGTCATTTTACTTGTGTGAGCTGGATTTGATCCCAAAGTACAGAAACTGAACTTGGCTATCTAGAGTCCCCCTGATCCGAGGTTGAGTTTGGGCCTCCCCCCACTGCCCTCACATAGGCGGGCATCATGCTGAGCAAGACGTCACCATTCTGTGCTCAGGAAATTCCAGTGGTTTCCCTCACACTTCGATCCTTGCCCCTTCTCCCACAGTGCCTATGTGGGGACTGGCCTGTCTTGGTATCTGACCTCATTTCTCACTGCTCTTCCCACTGACAGGGCTGTTGCAACATCTCAGCTTCCTATTCCTCAAAGATGAGTGCTCATCCCTACCCACACCTGGCTCTCTTTTTGCAATTGCGCTTCCAGTCGGCTTCCTCTACTACTAGTAGCCCACCTTCAATGTCAGTCGGAAAGAAAGGCTTTCTTTTTTACTTAATTGACTGTGGCTGCCTTCCCTTCCCAGCGTTTGTCTTTGTTCCAATAGAGCATTGGCTGTGGTTTGAATGTGGTCTCAATGTGTCCTCCAAATACTCATGTGCTAGAAGCTTGGTTCCCTGTAGTGGACGTGTTGTGATGAGCCTGCAATGGGTGGGCCCTAGTGTAATGTAATTGGTTCACAGGGCACTGCCATCAGAAGAGATCTGAACTGGTCTTGGGCAGTTAGATTAGTTCTGGGAAGAGTGCGTTGTCATAAAACAAGTTCAATGGTTCCTCCTCTTCCTTTTGCTTCCCATATCACTATGTGATTTTTCTCTCTTGCATGTGCAGTGAAACCATCTGCTACACTGTGAGGAAGCCAGGAGGCTCTTCCAAGAGCCAAGAAGATGCCATGCTCTTAGACATCCAAAACTGTGCTCTTAATATGCTTCTCTTTATAAAGTATCCAGCCTCAGGTATTTTGTTATAAGAGCACAAAATGACTAATGACAGCATTTCTCTCTGTCTGGACCTCTCTCATATGTTTGCTTTTGTCCATGTCCCTGCTAGATGCAGCTTCATGAGATGGTGTCTTGTGTGTCCTATAATACTGGCAGCCTCTAGAGCAATTCCTGCATTTACTAGCAGCTGAAAAATATTTGTACTTGATAGAATATCAGGATATACACTGACAATGAAAACATTTAATGAGTCACACTCCAAATAAACACTCTGTCCTCAGGACTATTCAATGAAAGATTTTTCCCTTCTGGTTATATTGGATTTAGAAGTATATTTTCACAATTATGACTGGATTTTTCCAATCTGTATTTCACATCAGACGAGACTCTTGGAAAATGTAAAGTTTGTAATTGATGGGGATACATGGGAAGGTTTCAGATCTCCTCTGGGGAAAGTGTCTCCCTAACTGCAGGCTGCAGAACTCAGGTATGGTTTTCTGAGCTGTGAAGTAGCCTCCTTCTTCCTCTCAGACTTTATGTCTTTATAATGCAATCTATCACAGCATTTTATACTACAAAACTCCGGAGGTCCAGCCACATAGCTCAGCAGACTAAAGCCCTACTTAGGCAGGAGCAAGGACCAGGATTCAATCCCCAGTATGCAGTGCCAGCCCCATCCCTGGGGGACACTGAGATGGCCATTGAGACTGGGCGTGGTGGTGTGCATCTGTAATCCTTGGGAGGCTGAAAACAGGAGGACCACTATGAGTTCTGTCTGTGTAGTGAGACCCTGTAGTCCCTGTACTAAATACATTTTTAAAAATTTCAGGAGATACTGAGTTTAAAAGGCAGAGAGCATGTTTGTGATCTGTGTTTGCATATGGCTGTAATGTCCTAAATCCACTGTTGGTCACTGTCCCTGGGGAAACTTTTCTGATTGTCCTAGTCAGCTTGAGTGACATTTTCCATGCTTTGAGAACACTGCTCATTTGACTCTATAATTACTACAGGGTCCCACACCAGTGAGACACTCAATGGTAACTCAAAAAAGTAAATGCATAAATGAATAAAATTAAAATCATATTATAAACTGTAAGAAATAGAACTGCTTTAGAAATTACCTAGACAATGTTTCCCCAAATTGAATCATTTACATATCCTTTCACAACAATTGTGTACTATTAATTCTTTAAAATAAACCTTTCTACCAGTTAAGTACATTCATATTTAATAAAAAAAATTTTTAGAAGATCAGCGTGGTTTGTCACAAAAATAGCACTTCTTCCTAAACAAGTAAAAGCTGAAAAATGTCCTAAGTGGAACTGGGGAGATAGCTCAGTGGCACAGTGCCTGGCTGGACTTTCTCCTTAAAAATAGTCAAAAGAGTAAAGCAGACTGTAAAATGAGATGTTTTTGCACTATAAGACTAATTTCAGCCAAGAGGGAACGTACTACGTTATTTTTAATGTCAGTGTTTGAACTCATTAAAAGTTTACTTCTCACTTAGGCAACAGGTGCTGCTCTGGCTGATAGAGACTTCTTCCTCTCCATCTTCCGGGGCTAGGCCCTAAGGCTTTGTGGTCTGGGCTTCCACCCCCTGGAACACAAGGCACCCTGCATCTCCACGTGCGAGGAAGAGTCTGGCAGATGGTACGTGGACTTGCCTCACTGCAGCCTGGAAGTGACACTTAGAACATCTGCTCAAGATGTCGTAGGTCAGAACTAGTCACACTGCATCACCAAATGTCAACAGGGCTAGGAACCGTGAGGGGGAAAGTGGTTTCCTTGAAGCGTGTTTCTTTAAAAATTGTCCTGAATCTGTCTCGATGATGCATCTCATGCCTTGTAGAGAAAAATGATCTGGACCAATCTTTTAACTGCATTGCGGAGAATACTGAAGTCAACAACGTAAGGGCTTATTTCCCATGAGTATCCCTCTTCTGGGTGCATCTGTGGCCCAATCTCCTGACTCTGGAGGCCCGCACTGATGATCTTTCCAGCCAACCCTGTGGCCACCAAGGGTAGCAACTAGAGTAATTTGAATAATAGAATAATAGCTATTTTGGGCATAGAAATCTTTCATTGTTCTTTTCCAGTAAGCTCATAATTGGAGAAACACCCTAAAAGCCAATACTAATATTAAAGAACACCAGGGAAACCGTTTTAACATTTTTATCCAAAACATGCAGAAACCTTCCCTACTCGTGTTGGAGGCAAATACATCTGTGGAATCAATGAAAAAAGTGTGATTGCTCAGTGTTGTCTGGTTAGCATCCAATTATGTTCAATGTATTTATTTTAAATTTAGAAGATGCACACAAGAGACTTCCAGGAACAAAATGAGAAGAAATTGGCAGTGCACTGAATGGAAAAAATTAATGACTTGAATTACACAGCCTGTGAATCGACACCGACAAGAGAGGGAGAGAGGGGAGGAGGCTGCCTGAGCTCAGCACGCTGAGCTGTGCTGAAAGCCCCAAGCTGCACTCGAAATGCGGTCACCCTCCACACAGCTGTCACATTCTTTATCTTCATGGTGAGGCCCGGCTTTCCTGGTCACCATTGGGTCACACTTTCAGAAGTCCAAATGTAATGCTCCAAAGCGGACTTTCATAACAAGCTTCCTTTTAGAGAATAAATTCAGTACTTACATTTAAGATTAACCACTTTGTCAGTTTTATTGGGCAAAAGGGGGAGAAGGTTAAGGAGAGGTGCTCAGGAGAAGGACATACACAGATCAGAGCCTTCAGCGTCTCTGCTGGTTGTCATTGATGCGAGGAATAAAAACTCTGTGCTGAAACTTCCTATGTGCAAGGACCTTCACTCAGTCCCATGTATTCTGCATAACTGTCCCTAAATTTAGAGATAAAAAGACTGAGCTACAAGAGGTTGATTAGCTTACCTCAGGTCACATGCATTATGGGTTAAAACTGTGCCCCCTTTGGACCTAAGAATGTTGTAGAGACCTGGGTCTCAGGTTTTCAAAAAGTACCGATTTGAATACACAGATATCTCAGTTACTTTTCTCTCATTGCTGGCATAAAATACCCAACACCCAAAATTTAAAAAGAAAAGATTTATTTAGCTTAGTTAGTGCAGGTATCAGTCCATACTTGGCTGGCTCCAAGGCAGAGTGGCACATGGAAGAGGGAAACTGTTCATGGTGGCGGAAAATAGCAAAGAGCAAAGAGAGGAGCTAACAAGCCTCTCTCCCTTATATTGTATTCAGGCTATCCGTCCCGGGGCAAGTGTAGTGCTCACATTCATAATACCAGCACTGGATCACGAATTAATGACAGACTCTAGAAGCTGCCCCATGTCTGCCTGAGGCTTTGGGGAGGATGGCCAAACACAAACCATAACATATAGTCTCTGCCTTAGAGAGATTCATAAATAATAGGAGCTGAGACTTTTGATGGCCACTTAGCCGTACCAACGCAGGATTATGTTCTCAGTCATGGCTCTTACTCATTGAAGATCTGAGTAAGGTTTTCAGTCTATATTCTGTGAAAGTTCACAACCATCCCAAGAACTGTGACATTTCCTCAGAGGATCAGAGCCCTGTGGTGTTCGTGTGGTCTCCGCATAGAAATAAGTTTCAGGGGGGGTCATCTCACTGTCCCTGTTTACCATTGCAGGTACCCAGACATGGAGGTCAGCCTCTTGCTAGATTTCCAACACAAATCCCTCTTGAACAAGGCATGTGTGAGCACATGGCAGACCTCGCTGGAGGTTTGGGAGGGAAGAAGAAGGCACAGAGGAATTGCTGTTGGAAGAATGTGACATCTTCCTATTGAACACTTGGCTACCCTACTACTGGGAACACCGTCCCAGAGTCCCCAAGGTTTTTCCATGCCGTCGGGCTGATCTTGAGTCCCTTTGTGCTTCTCACTACTCCTGGGCACCCCAGTCCCTCTGAGTTGTCTCCTGGAATCCAGATTCTTCACTTTCTTTTAGTTGCAGGACAACACCTGTCTCCTCTCTGTTCACACCCCACCTCATAGTATCCTTTCCTAGCTCATCATGGGACTGTAGGGACCTTCTGGACCTCTGGAGGAAGACAGTTTGTGTCAAGGACACATCTATTCCATGAGCCGGGGCCTGGAGATGCAGATCCCAGTGAATGGGCAGTTGTACAGCTCCAAATAATACTACCATGCTTTTGTCTCTCTATAGTTTGCTGACAAATTATCCAGGAAAACCCGACAAAGTCTACCCTCCATCACGGTGGTTAGGGCTCAGGCTGGCTGCAGCCATGCCAAGTTAAGTCAGTTCAAGATGGTAGAAGGTTTGAGAAGTGGGGCCTCAGGGAAGGTGGTTAGCGGGCTCCACTCTCCCTGATGAATAGTGTCTGGCAGGATCGGAGCAGGGCTAGAGGACTGTGTTAATTCTTGGGAAAGCAGGTTATCTCACTTCCACACTGCTGAGACACGAGGCCCAGAACCCATGCATTAAAGTAAGATAGAGTTATTTTGGTTCACAGCTTAAAGAGGATTCAGTCCATATTCTGCTGGCTTCACTGCTTGGTGGCATGGCAGAGGGGCATGCAGAGCAGAAACAGCTCATGGCTTGGTGCCTGGGGTGGGGCTGGGGGCGGGGAGCTCAAGGGAGGAGGGAGAGAGATGCAGTCCTCGGGGTCCTGCCACCACTGACCCACTGCTTCTCTTAGAGTTTCACCTTACAACACGACACTTAGCTAAAAATTCATCACTAGACTAATCTGTATTGGAGAGGCTCACACCCCACTAACCCTACAGCCCAGGAGTAAATGAGGCTTTAGGAAGACATCTAGATGGAAGCCACAGTACAGGTCAAATTGAAGTCCCTCTGCATGCCTGTCCTCTTCAAGGTCATTGTTTCACTCTGTTTCTCCTTCATGAGGTCGCTGGTGCCGTACTCTTTGGACCCTCCAGCCATCAGGATGGTGAGTCAAATAAATCTTACTTTATTCAACCTTAGGTATGCTGTGATAGCAGCACAAAATAGATTAAGAAAGAGAAGCAGCGGTTGGTGGGGGAGGCAGGAGACCCTGTCACGATGCCCAGGATGCCCTCCTCCCTCCCCACCATGTACATTATATGGAGAAGACAACTTTGCTCGAAGTGCAATTACTCATAAAGTCAAAATTTGGTACATTCACAGCCTTATTATTTCCACTTTTTAAAAATCTTTTCACCTATGATTTAATTTTTCTGTCTAGCAAATCTATAAAATCTCCCGTTAGCACAAAGAGCTGTCTACCCACTCAGCTGAGCTTGACTCACGCACCATATGCGCCCTGGTGCACCCACATGGCTCCAGCTCTCTCAGTTTCCTCAGGGTCCCAGCCGCAGCCTCTGGGAAGCCTGCGGTGGTATCCTGAATTCCCCTCCTCGCGGCGCCACTGTCACCACCACCTCCTTCCCTGCTCACAGCGCTCAGCCTGCTATAATTAAACAAACAGGGTTATTTGTGACATCCTGGTTTACACATCAACAAGTTATTTTCTCTGATTTTGCTATGGATGGATTTGCTCTGCTTACATTAAACAAAAACAGCTCACCCAAAAATGCAGAATAAGCAAGGCAGAGGCCCAGCAGCTGCCTCTTTCTCCAGGAGGCAAGGCCAGATCTTCCTTCTCTCTACTCCTGTCTTCGCAGAGGCTGAGCTAGGGGACCCCAGAGCTGTGACCAAGGACCTTGCACCCTCTGCACAACCATGGAGGACCAGAACATGGAATGTGAAGATGGGGCTCCATACACACAGCAAGGTCAAGCAGGATTACTGTAGGAAATGCCAGCGCTGGAGGGCAGAGGAAGGATAAAGGTAGGAACCCCTGAGCAACTGCATCTGAAGGACACTTTGATAGAGTCAGAGACAAGTTCATCCCCTTGTGGGCCTCACCGGGAGGCCTGTGTCAGTGGGCAGAGTTGTTGGGTACATCGTCTCCATCCTGGTCACAGGCCACCAGGCCTGACCGCTCCCTGTAGGGGAGCCCCTTGCATACACCCACACCATAACTTCTCAGAGGTCGTCATGCAGTTCATGGCACTCCTCAACTCAGGTAGAATCTTTGTCTTCAAGAGAAGTCCTAAGTCCTCAAAATGGCTGCATGGCCCATGAAACTGCAGCCCCTGCCGAGCACCTCGGCTTCATCTCACCCAGTACGCCCCACCTTTGGTATGGTGCCAGTCTCTCTGTCTCCCATGTGACCTTGAGAATTACCTCATAACATCTCTATGTGGTCACTGAATGTTGGACAATGGAATTTAAGAAGGCCCAGATGAACTCTGTGTGAGTTGAATTTCACTAGAGGAACACATAACATAATATAATATATAAGTATAATATAATTTTGCTATAATAATTATTAATGTTATATGTAATGAATTTACTAAGTACACTTGCTGTGGTCATCTTCATACTGGAGAGTCAGATGACCCAGTTGAAGGTCAAGGCCCAGGAGCTCAGTGTAAAGAGTGGTGTGCTTCCACATCAAAAAATCAAGAGCCCATCTGCACTGGAAGATTGAAAAGTGTGTTAGGAGAGACTGGAAATAAAATCAGAAGAGGCAGGCAAAGCCCAGAGCTCCTCCACAAGAGCAGAAGGGCAGACTCCTTTCTTCTTCCCTATTTTATTCCACCTATTGGTCTTCCTGACTGCCCCTCCTTCAGCTCTGAAGACAAACGGTAAGCCTGTTGGTTGGCGCCACCCACATCCGAATCTTCCCTCCTCTCTTACAGCTTACACATCAGTCATCCACACACACACTATCCACTAGGCATTTCTTAATTCACTCAAGTTGTCATCACAATTAACTGTCCCAAGCTCTCATACCACACCTGGTACATAGGTGAGTATTGCTGGTTTCCAGAATGAAAAGCAAAGACAGCAAACCCCGTTGAGGACGGGGAAGTAATCCTCTGCCAAGCTTGCTGAGCATCTCGTAGTAGTTGCTCCTGTGCCCCGCTAACTCTTTAATTCTTTAAACTGATTTGAAGACAGTGATATCCAATATAACAACTATTGTTGAATTCCCATCATTTTGCTTAGTGAAATTCTGTAATGTTTCTATTTTTTCCACTAGTTTTAAAATTCTCTTTAAAAAATAAAAATAAAGACAGTAGTTCGTTTAACTGGGTTAAGTCTCTGTTCAAGAGAGCAAAATATTGCTAGTCATGTGCAAGCTTTTTGGGGGTGATGGGACAGAATATTCATCTTCATAGCTGAGGGAGGGCCATGAAGGAAAGAGATGGAGACAGGACTACTTCGTCATTGTCACTGGCTGGCTGCCTTTGCCATCAGGATCTCTTCTATACAAAAATCGTATTATGTGACAATGGTAGTGAAAAGAAGAACATAAGGCAGCTTGGATTCAGGATGATGATGATTGTGATTACTCTGATTTTGAAATAAATGAACCCCAAAACATGTTTGCATCCCCCTAAGAACGTGTGACCCGGAGTCATGGTATATTCATCACGACAGGCCAACACGACTCGACATGTCTAGCAGATCAGCACAGCAAGCTCTGGGTGCATCTGTGGGTGTTTCCAGAGACGACCAGTGTGTAGGCCAGCACTGAGGCTGAGACCTGCTTCTGTGAGGCGCCAACTGACAGACCTGTAGCCTGGATGGAATAAAAAAGGGGCAAAAGCAGCAGTGTGTGCAGCTTTGAGGAGCTCGGTCTGCTCCAGCAGAGACAGCCTGTGCTGCCATTGCCTCTGGTCCCGAGCCTGTGGTTTCTTCCCCCTCCCATGTAGACTGCCACCGGCGCTCCCCAGGGGACTCCCAGGCCTTTGATCTGGGTGCTGACATCACTGGTCCTTCTTGTTCTGTGGCCTCCAGCTTCTTGGATTGAAAAGCTTCAGGCTCCGGTGTCTCTCAAGCTCACTGACAGCCACTGCAGACTCTGCTGCTGAGCCCACCAGCCTACCCTACAAACTCTCGGCAGAATCCCATGTACATTTTCTGTCACTTCTGTTCCTCTAGAGAATCTGGTCCTATACAGCAGTTTTCCATTGCAGGTAAACTCAAAGCATAGAAAGTAAATGTATTTTATGCCTAAGTGAAATTTTTCATAAAAACAGGAAAAAGTATTGCATTTTTATTTTATTTTTTTTCTTGTTTCAGAACTTTTGTTTATTTATTTATTTATTTATTTATTTATTTATTTATTTATTTATTATGGTCGGCTCAGCCTGCCGTGAGGGCAGGGCTGACACAGCATGTGGTGCTGGGGATCGAACCACAGTCTCTGTAGTCGCCTAAGTTTTCCTAAGCAGGCGCTTTAGACCACTGAGCCATCCTGCCGGGCCCCCAAGTATTGCATTTTTAGAAAGTTATTTTATTTTAATATAAGAATGTTCTCTGTTTGAATGCTTTACTATTTTTGTTTTATGGTTAAAATTACTTTTTAAAGAAAATGGTCATGAAAATTTATAGCAATATGGAAAACCCACAAAACTTCAGAACAAGATATTAGGAGAGTAACAATGGTTAGTACATTGTATATTGTTATCTTTAAAGGGGTTACTTGGGGCCCGGCGGGATGGCTCAATGGTCTAAAGCCCCTGCTTGGGGAAGCTTGGGTGGCTTCAGGGACCGCGGTTCGATCCCCGGCACCACATGCTGTGCCAGCCCTGCCCTCAGGGCGGGCTGAGCTGGCCATAAAAATGAGTGAATAAACAAAGGTTCTGAAACAAGAAAAAAATAAATAAATAAAATTTAAAAAAAATAAAGGGGTTACTCAGAATATAAGATAGAGGCATTTAATTTTTTAAACAATATTGGTACAAACCTTTCTTTTAATGAATTAAACAAAATTATGGTGCAACTATCATATATATATATATATATATATATATATATATATATATATATAACAAAATAAGGGCCAGTAAGATAGCTCAGTGGACTAAGCACCTGCTTTGGCAAGCACAGGGACCAGGGTTCAATACCAGGTTCTGCATACCATGCTGGCCTTATCCCTGTGATGTGCTGAGCAGTTGACAGAGTCCAGGTGTGGTGGCACATGCCTGTAATCCCAGTGCTGGGAAGGCTGGGAACAGGAGGATTACTATAAGTCTGAGCTGCACAGTGAGACCCTGTACCAAGTATACAAAAAAAAAAATCTGACAAAATAAAATAGACCTAGATTCCTCAACAGTTTTGTTTGCACAGGCTCCTTGCTCACCTGTTTTAAGATAAAGCAGGCAACTTCGCATGATGAGCCTCTACTCCTCCATTCCCAGTTTCTAAGGGCTTTGAGAGGCTGACCACACACCCTGAGCTGGTCGGATACCTTATGTCATCCTTCTTCTGAGCCCTGGTTAATCTATGGTGATTAGTACCTGATTTAAGACAACCCAGTGGGAACCAAACCTGGGGTTTTGGCTGGAAATGTGAAGCAGGGGGCGCTTGCATCCTCACATGATTCCTGGCTTATTAGGTAATTTTAAGTGTCTACCTCCTGGGGACTGGTGAACAGTAAATGCACTCCAAGAATGGAGCCATGACAGAGGAAAACAGAACAGAGACAGAAGGATGTTATTCCGGTAACATAATTTGGTTTAGGACCACTGGATCCAGTGAAGGCTGATGTGATTAATTCTGGCTATTTCTTTTTTTTTTTTTTGGTGGGACTGAGGTTCAAACTCACGACCTTGCACTTGCCAGGCAGGCACTTGTGCCACGGAGCTATCTCCCCAGCCCCTATTCTGGCTATTTCAATAAGCAAATGCCTCACTTTTTAAACCATAGATTTATTTGCATTTAGTTGGCATTTGCATTAGTAAGCTTTTCCATTTCTGGGGCCAAGTACCTGAAACAAGCTCAGAGGTTTATTTGAGTCATGGTATCAGAGAATGGCTGGTTCCCAAGCAGAAACTTCATGGTAGCAAGGCATGGTGGACCCAATATCCTTAAATTATGGAGGCTGAGAATGCCCAGGGGAGCAGTGCCAGAGAGGAAACAGCAAGGGACTAGCCAGACCCTAGAGCCATGCCACCACAACTCACTCAGATACAGCCAGAAATGGGCTTCACTAATGTCCCACGCTGCTCCCAAACCAATCAAGTTGACCACCTACTTCAACCACCACAAGGTTTTTTTGTTTATTTTATCATTTGAAAGTTAAAAGATTTGTGCAATACAGTTGGCAAATTCAGACTTTTAAAAAAAGAAACATACATATGAATATTAGAAAAAAAATTTATGTTCAGGGAAGTTAAGAGAAGGCTATATTCAGGCTCCTTCAGCCAACATCATTTCTACTTAATTGACCTGGCTTCTTCTGCACCTCTTATGGTTGTGTCTAGTTGTCCCCCCAAAGCTTCAGTATGGTGTGACCTTCTAGATATTGTAATTAGTTAATTATCCAGTGATGGGATTATGGGTGTGGCTGCTGCTAGGATTATGGGTGTGAGTACTACACCTAGTCTGGGGCAGATAGCCTGAGTGCAACATAAGGGAGAAAGACTTGCTCTCTGTGGCCGTTGTTGCTATTACTCCTCCCATTTGCTCTTGCTGTTTTGTTGTTTTCCACTACAATGAATGGCTGTCCTCTGCCATGTGCCACTCTGCCTTGGAGCCAGCTGAGTATGGATTGAAACTTCCAGTAACTGTGAGCTAAGTAAACTGTTCCTTCCTTCATTGTGAGCATTGGGTATTTGTCCCAGCAACAAGAGAAGAGTAACTGAGGTGGAATTTGGTACCGGAGGAATAGGGTTGTTGCTGCAATTAAACCTGACCATGTGATTACAAGCTTTTGGGAATGGATTATGAGAAGATATAGGAAAGGCTCAGAGACACTGTCTACAAGAGAAGTGCTGGAACAGCTCTGGCATTTCTGTATGGGAGGTATTGGTTGATAGGTTAGGATTCAAAGTTTTCCAGGCACCCTGCACACAAGCTTTCTCCCCCTTGGCCCCATTCAGAGCTGAGCCCAAAACCACAGAACAAGTCTGCCTAACTTTGACCTCAACAAAATCACATGAAAAAAATAAAAAAGAAAACCACAGAAACTCTTTTGTTAACATGAATAGTCCCTCATAGAGCAGGTAGCCCTGTTAAGATAAGCTCTCTCCCTCAGCTGTTCCGAACACCCTCCCCACAAAACTCTTTTAAAGCCCCTTGGTTTGTCTTGTTCACTGCTATCCTAGTTCACTAGACAGCCAGCCTGTTTGCTGCCTCCAGTGAATATTCATCAGAATGCCTGGTCTGGTCAATTGCCTGGATTGATACCTAGCACTGGTCAGAGCTCAGAAAAGCAGAAGGCCGATAGAAAGCCTTCCTCTAAAGACAAGGATGAGGAGGTTTCTGCTGTGAAGAAGAATGGCATTGGCTGTTGGACTCTACACGATGTGTGTTTTGGCTTAGCAGAGAGTTTGTTTGCACTTTGCTCATGTCCAGAGACTTTACCAGAGACTGAGATTAAACATGGTAGACTGATTAATCTTTCAAAAGAAATCTCAAAGTAGTAGAATGCTGAGGCAGTGGCATGGCTATTGTTGGGACTTTTAGCCAGATTTAAGTTGAGAATCAAGGGCAAAGAGCCCAGCAGGACGATTAAAATATTTGAGTTTGGCTAGAAAGCTCCAATAAAGCTGTGGACTGCAAAGACAGAACTGAGATTTCCATTGCTTTGAAGGAACAAGAGAATGGAAAGGATGGCCTGAGAGTATCATAGGAGGAAGTCAGTCTCCACCTTTTTCAGCCTCAGAATTTCAAGGGCAAGCAACTTTGCCTTGAGGAGAACGCTACAGATCCCAGTGATCCAGAGTGGGGGCAGTGGCCACATTAGATTGCAGAATGGTGCCAGCATAGAAAATTTGTTCCTTGGAATCAGGGCCAGCGTGCTCAGTGATCCTAGCACTTGACTCCTACACCCAAGATAAAAGAAGGCCTGGCTACTGCTCCAGCTGACAGTAGATCTTGACATCACCTATGTGGCATTGGTTCTAAGCACATGCAAAATACAGGAGTTCTGAAGTTTCGAAGGCTTTCATCTTGATTTCAGAAGAAGGCCTGGGAAGCCAGATGGTGTGCCCCTGGTAGGGCAGCATGTAAAGCTCTGAATAGGAAGTCTATTCAGTGGAAACCCCAGAAGTTTTGAAAAACCAGGAATGTGGATCATCCAAGGGAAACTTCAAGGAGAGAGCAAAGCAGGCCTGAGAGAAAATCCATGGACATTACAACCAGCAGAAGTGCTATGGGTCAGAGCCACATGGAGTTCACAACTTTCCACAGAATGCTTCAGACATTCCACATGGAACTATAGGACTTAATGTTAGCCCTTCTGGATTTTGTACTTGCTTTGGTCCCAATGCTTGGTATCATTCTGTGTGTACCTTTTGGAATGGTAATGTTTATCTTGTGCCATTGAATGTTGGAAGTGTTGAACTTTTCACTTGTACAAGGGCTCACAGCTAAGAGTTTGCCTTAGATTTTGGAGGAGACTTGGGACTTGAAATTTTCAGCCATGCTGAAACTGTTAGGACTTTGGCAATTCATAGAGTTGGACTAAAATGCCTTTTGCATAAAGGTATGTGCATGAGTCTTTGGGGTCCAAGGGCAGAATGTCATGGTTTGTGTTTAGTTGTTCCCCCTACCAAATCCTCATGAAGTCATGAGGTGGAATTCTAGACTTTTAGAATTAGTTCATGATCCAGTACTGGAATTATAGATATGAGTACCACACCTGATCTGGGGCAGATAGCCTGAATGTCACATAAGGGAGATAGACTTGCTCTCGATAGCCATTGTGGCCACTACTCCTTCCATTTGCTCTTGTTGTTTTGTTGTTTTCCATCACCATGAATGGCTGTCCTCTGCATGTGCCAGTCTGCCTTGGAGCCAGCTGAGTATGGCCTGAAATCTCCAGTAACTGTGAGCTAAATAAACCTTCTCTTTCTTCATTTTGGGCATTGGACATTTGTCCCAGAAATGAAAGAATAGTGACTGAGACAACACCTTTTTTTTTATTCTTAAGAATAAGTTATACAGAGGCTCCTTCATCAGGAATAGGCTTCCTTGAAAGATACCCTTGTGAATTAAATATGACCTGTTCTTAAGCATCAGACTTAGGTGCCACCAACCTTTCTTCACTGAGGCCCAGCTTGTGCCATTTGACAATTTCCTCCAAAGAAGACAGTCAGTAAAAAGTGTCCAGAACTGTGTTGGTGAGAGAGACTCATCCACATGCACAGTGGATTTCAATGTGTGATATCCAGATCATGGAGTTAGCATCCCCTGAGAACTTCTTAGAAATGCAAAGGCTGTGGCCACAATCCAGCTGGTTGAGTTCAAACTCTTGAACGTGGGGCTCAGCTCCTCTATCTGTCTACACTACATAGGCAATTCTGGTGCTCAGTAGAATCTCAGAACCAGAGAGACAAAGAGGTTTCCTTTCTTGTGGTCACTCAGAGTTCAAGTGCCAGGTGATTAAAGCAAGCCAAGGTTGCCTCTGGTTTTGCACATTGGCTTTTCCCTTTGAGAACAATCAATAGAAGGGGTTGAAATGAGGACAAACCTGGTGGGGCTCTAGTTGCTTCTGTTATGCAGGAGCCAGATGATTCATTCAACTTGGATTTCTAGAACTTTTTGGGTGGTCTAATTTTACCTGCGAGGTCACTAGTAAAGAAACCCTGCTATTCTTTCACTTTTCAGAGTACCAGGTTGCTCCTCTGTCACCTAAATGCACAAATTCCATTCCACTTCTGGAGAAGATGATCAAGGCCTCCCACCTCTTCCCTGTCCCTTTCCCAGGGCATATCTCATCCAAAGCCTTGGATGTCTGTACACAGCATCCTCAGGGCTGCAATACCTTTGGATACTGAGCTGTCAGACTCCTTTGCGTGGTGGCAACATTGTCCTTTGATCCATATAGGAACAGGATGTTATTACCTCTTTCAAACTTTGCCACCCAGATTAAAAAAAAAAAATATATATACTATTTCATAAAATGTCTTGATGTTCACAGAATAGTTTCTAATACATTTTCTACTGATTATCATTTTTTTGTCTTGTTTTAATTGTTTGTTTTGATAAATTTAAAGCTCTAACTTTTCCTTTGGCTATTGCTCCAATTACTTGTTATAGGTTTTATTAAGTAGCAGTCTCATTTTTTTTTTCATGGATATAGTTGGTATGGACAGTAAGATGTTCTTTGTTTAATGACTTACATATTTAACAGCTATTTGGACTTTAACAACCTGACACTTGGACTTGTGACCCTTCGTTTTTTTGGTAGGTATATATAGACACTTTTTCTATGCATTATTTTCAAGATATTCTAATACTTTTGTTAGAAATAGGGTTTTGTTTTTGCTTGTTTTTTATTTTTTATTTTTTGGTAGCAGGGATTGGACTCAAGATCTTAGGTTTGCCATCAGGTGCTTATGTCACTGAGCTATCTCCCAGGCCCTAATAGTATTGCTATACATAGCATATAACTGGGTTTTTTAGTCTCTCAATAGTTACGGCTATACATGCTCATATACTTGGTCATATTCCTGTCATCATTTTGTCATTTGTTATGCTTCCTTATGGTTTTTTGAACTATTTTTCTTTTAGTTGGATTTATTATTTTTTTTCTTTTTACCCATAGTGATTTGAAACATATATTCTGTTTTTTATTATTTCTCCAAGCATGTAAAAACTGAGCTGTGCAGTGAGACACACACACACACACACACACACACACACACACACACAAAGATGATCTGTTTTCTGTGGAACAAATGGCAAAATATCATATAGATTTCTATGTTTATTGTATGTGAGAAGTTTGGTGTCCATTTATTTTTCATCCTTTGAAATTAGACTATTGAGATTATTTTTCTTTCTGGAATTTTAAAGAGAAAAATGATAAAATAGCAATTAAGCAGTTTCAAAATAAGTCAATAGGATAGTTAAAATAATTAATACAATGCATATTGTTATCTTCATAGTAGTTGTTCAGAGGACAAGATGCAGACATGGTATCTTGTCTAAACAATATTAGTACGAACTTTTATCTCAGTGAACTAAGAGAAAGTAGCTGTATGTCTATCCTCTCTCTTACGTATACATATGTATTTTTTTCTCTTTAAAGTTTCTATTACTAGGATCATACCATGTATTTTAAGTAGATTGTAAGTCAAAGAGACAGTGTGAATCATAAAACAAAAATTATAATTAAACAATATTCATAAAATTCATTAAATATTAATTAATTAAACATTAAATATTTCAAACATATTCTAAAATTCTAATCAAATCATAAGATCAACTTAGAGGCCAGAATGTTGTGTATCATATGTACAAATCTGTTATCAATTCAGAGTACTCGCATAGTATTTGAATAGGCTAGTAAATACAAAAATATCAACTTAGGGAAAGTTTCCATGGTAGTAAAGAATTACTAAGAATAAAACATAGCATAAGTACTGGAATGACAAACGTATGACCAGAACTTCTAACTGTTTGGGGATAGAATATTGCACAAAGCTCTACTATGTCATGTTCATGGACAGTGTCGATGACACTTAACTGGTTGCTAAGTGTCACTTGTGGGACTGAGCTACTTCTATTTCCTTGATATCCATCCTGTAAACCCAGACAGAATCATGACCCATAGGGTGCAGGAGAAGTCCATTTGCAGAATATGCTGATGGAAATAATTTTGCTGCTCTATACAAAAGAAGAGTTGAATGACTGGCTGTATATCTCTTTTTCTCCTGTGTTTAATTGTTTGCCCTATTTGGTGGGCTCTTTCCATTCTCCTTCATGGAGTTGTGGTCATTTTGTTCTCTCTTTAGAATATCTTTTAGTAAATTGTAGGATTGGCTTTGTCATCATTAAATTATTTAGTTGTTCTTTGTCCTGGAAATATTTCAGTTCGCCATTACTTGAAAGATAATTTTGCAGGGTATATTAGTATGGGTTGGAATTTGTTTTCTTGCAAGACTTATAGTACTTTGCTCCATGTTCTTCTTGACTTGATTTATAAAGAGAAATCTGCCATTATTCTGATGGGTTTTCCGTTAAATGTGATCTATTTCTTTTGTCTAGCAGCTTTTAGAATACAGTTCCTGTGCTAAATTTCTGGGATCTTGTTTATTATATGTCTGGGCATAGTTTTAATTGGGTTGATGTTATTTGGAGTTCTTTTTTTTTTAAATATTTTTTAATTTTTTTTCTTGTTTCAGAACTTTTGTTTGTTTGTTTATTTATTTATCTTTTATGGCCGGTTCAACCTGCCCTGAGGGCAGGGCTGGCGCAGCATGCGGTGCCGGGGATCGAACCGCGGTCCCTGCAGCTGCCCAAGCCTTCCTAAGCAGGCACTTTTAGACCATGGAGCCATCCTGCCAGGCCCCTATTTGGAGTTCTATATGCTTTGGTTACCAGAATGTCAAATTGTTTCCCCATATTTGGAAAGTTTTCTGCTATTACTTCTGCCCATATTATTTTTATATAATTTGAATTGTCTTCTTCTTTCTCACTGATGCCCATTAATTTTCCGTTGTTCATCTTTGCATCATCTTGCAGATGTTAAATTATTTTTTCCTGTGCCTAGTCATTTTTAAGAGATCTTTATTACCCTTTCACTAGCTGCAGTGGTGCCTTTAAGGTTTGAAAGTCTATTTTCACTTTCATTGAAATGGTTTTGACAGTTTGTAATTGAGGTTTTATTTTCTTGTATATCTCTTTGAATCTGCTTCATGCATTCTATTACTTTCTTACACTGCTCATTCAAAGATTCCATCATTTTTTTGTTTTCCTCTATTTTTATCAGTGTCTTCTTTACAAGCACTTAGTACTTTTTTCATTATAGTTATCATCTCTTTTTTTACTTTAGAAATGATTTCTGATCTGATTTCCCCTACACCTTTCTGCAGTTGTTTCTTTACTTCAGATGCTATTATTTCAGAGATTTCAGGTGTGTTATTGCCAATTTCTTCTATGCTATTGTCTCCTGTATTTGTTCTGGGTGGGCTCGGGGCCTGAGAGCACAATTTGCTCCTTTTCTTTGTCATTTTGTATAGTCCTGTCTTCTGATCTTTGGTGTAGAGCTTTGGTAGAGTTCTTAGCTCCAGATCTGTATCTATCAAGTTCAAACTCGTCCAGGTGGGGGTGGCTTGAGTCACGTCTGAGCTCCACTTCTTGTTGCAGCCCTTGGAGGCAAACCTGCTGTGCCACTCTGACAAGATGTTCTGTTCCTGGATCAGCTGGGTGGGTCCTGTCTCTAGCCTCTCTGCAAAAGCTCTGCCGCAGTTTTCCGCACTGGGGCTGTCTGATGGATGAAGTTCTACTCACATGCCAGACCTTGTTGCTGGGTCCAATGAGTTTCCAGCAGGTGCTGGGCAGTCTCACTCACATGCTGGGCCTGGTTGTTGGGTTGAATGGGTTTCCAGTGGGCCCCAGGCAGTCTCTCACACATGCTGGGTCTGTTTCCTGGGTCGCATCTCTATCTCTCTCTCTGCCTCTCTCTCTGTCTCTGTCTCTCTCCCTGTCTCTCTCTCTTTACCTATCTCTGTGTCTGTCTCTGTCTCTCTGTCTCTGTCTCTGTCTCTGTCTCTATCTCTCTCTCTTGTATTTGGTACAAGGTCTCAGTACACAGCATGGGCTCATAGTGATCCTCTTGTTTTCAGCCTCCTCAGTGCTGGGATTACAGGCACGCCCAGTCTCAGTGGCCAAGTCAGCACTCCTGGGGGCAGAGACAGAGCAGCATGTGGTGCTGGTGATTGAACCTGGTCCCTGCACTTGTCTAAGCAGGCACTTAGTCCACTGAGCTATCTTACCAGTCCTTATTCCCTTTCTGTTTATTCTATCCATTATTATTTTGTTTTCAATATGCCTACTACTGAGTTTCACCCTCTCCCATATTTCTATTCAGAACTCTGTGGACCCTTTTTGTCTGAAGAATTGAGACTTGCTCACGTCTTAAAATTTTTTATTCAACTTACATGATTACTTTATCTCTCCATTTACCTCCTAGATGTACTGCGAGACAGAAGTTGGAACCCCTGGTTCTGTTTTTTGATTCATTGTTTTTGAATCTCCTGCATTCCAACTCAGAATTCTGTGCTGTGCTCTGCATGGACTGCTTGCCTCAATCTTTTAGGCTATTAAGGCGCTCTTCAGCTCTATGCATTTTATTCATCAAACCATCTGCTGTGGACTTTGTTTCATTTCAAAACGTTATAAATCATACAGAACTGCCAAGAATAATGAAACAGTTACATATCCATTACTCACAAATAACATTAATATTTTGTCATATTTGTTTTGGTTTCTTCTTAAAACATTACTGATAAATAGCAGTCCCCTCCTGTCCTCTCATTATTACATTTCTTCATGCTCCCCAAAGAGATTACGATTATACACATGATGTGTGGTTTTCTGTCTGTTTCAGTTACACTCTGTAGTCTGTCATCTATCTTTTATTCTTCTTCAGTCTTTCGAAGTTTTCTAACATTTGAATGTAGTTTATATTCCGCTGGATGTACCTTTCTGAAGCTAACTTTAAACTTTTTGTGAAATTTACTTAGGCTTTTGTATATCTAGTTCATCCATTTTTTTAAAAATGCATTTAGTGCAGGGTCTACAGGATCTCACTACGCAGCTTGTCCTTGTAGTGGTTCTCCTGTTTTTCAGCCTCCCATGCACTGGGATTACAGGCGCGCGCCACCACGCCCAGTGTCAATGGCCATCGCAGCATGGCCTGGGGGCGGGGCTGGCTAGTTTATCAATTTTAACCATTGTGTGATCTATCACTGTGGGAGGATATCTAATGCATTGATTTGTCCCACTAATGATAGACATCAAAATTGTCCCTGAGTATTTTGCTATTGGCAGAGGCACTGCAGAGGATGAAGATCCACAGTGTCCCTGTGAGTGTTCCACTTCGGTCACATTTCAAGAGAACCCGTTGAACTGTTCGTTCTGGGATGCAGTGACTCTGGAGTACTGCTGGCTCAGTTGGCATGGCATTTTTAAAAGGCAGTTACAAATTATTTGCTGTGTCAATTTATTTTAATGGTCTGGTGGTTTTCAACACTAGCTGCACATTAAAACTGTCTAGGGATGTGCTTTTAAAAATACTACTGTCCAACTCTGCTCCAGATCAGCTAAATCAAAATCTCAAGGATGTGGGTTCCCCATAAGTATTTTTACAAAGCTCATTAATGGTTCTGACACAGAGCCAGGCTTGAGCACCACTAGTCTTGAAGGAGAGTTTCATGACTGTCTCTGTTCTGAGCAGACATGCTTGGTAATTTCAGGCTGTTGAGGGGTGACAGGTATGAATGTAAGTCAACCGCTTTATTTTGCAATAACAAAAATGCACATACAGGTAAACTATATTTTATTATCAAAAGTCCTGCCAGGAAAAACAAAAAACAAAAAACCAACCTTTTTTACTACAAGTGAAATTCTTAGACTCCACCTTCCCTTTTCTTACAAATCATTAAAACATTCATTTAATGAGGCAATATTTATAAATTTAGGAATGGATTATCATATTATAGGATATATATATATATATATATATATATATATATATATGTATATATATAGAGAGAGACAGAAACAGAGAGAGAGAGAGAGAGAAAGAGAGAGAGAGAGAGAGAGAGGGAATATTCCCTTAGGACACATTCTTGGGAGTAAAATTTTTGGTTCAAATGGATGTTTTATCTCACAGCTTCTCATATTGCTGAATCACCACTGAGATTCCCACTGACAACAGAAGAAAGTCTGCTCTGTCCCACATCACAGTTTTTCCCCCCTTTTCTTTTCTTTAAATAAAATATATTCTTCAGAAAAACCCCGGTTGTATATAAAACATGAAAGAAAACAAGGAAAGCATCTGAAATCCTGCAGCGGGATAACCATCCTTACCGTGTTGGTGTCCCAGGTTGCACAAAGATTCACACAATACCAATGCAGCTGGGGAGAGAGGCTGCCAGCCCTCCGCTGCCTTCTGCTGCTATGTCCCTGTGGTCAAGAGACAGCAGTGTAGGTCTCACGCCAAGATCACTGTTAGTTCTTGGAAGAGCCAGGAACACAGTCATTTTAGTGGACACCTATGTCTGCTATGTATGCATACAAGGTACATTTATGCCCATTAATATTGTGATAGGATTAACTGTAATTTATTTGGCCTTAGACTAGTTTCCTAACTCACAACCCCTAACATCCTTGGAATACCTTGAGGGTTCCGAATATCTTTTGTATGCTTCTGGATAGCTTCAGGAGGTGGGTTGGTGGCAACCACATGACTGAAAGAACTTTCAGTTCCATCCCCACCCTCCACCCCCAGGGAAGGAGAGTGGCTGAAGTTTCAGTTGACCACCCAATGGCCAATGGTGTGACCAGCTGAACGCATGTAATGAAGCTTCCACTGAAACCTAAAAAGACTGAGCTCTGGGGGCTTCTCGATAACTGAACATAGAGAAGTTTCTAGAGAATGCTATGCCCAATAAGGGCATGGTAACTCCTCCCCCTTCTCCCACACCTGCTCTGTGCTTTTCTCTTCCATTTGCCTGTTCAGCTATATCCTTCATAATAGTCTTCATAGTAAATAAGTGAATTTAAGTAGAGTGCTTCTTTGAGTTCTATATGCTACATGAGCAAATTGAGTTGAACTCAGAGAGGAAGTTCTGGGAAGCATTATTTATAACTGATTGATGAGAAGCACAGGTCATGACCTGGGGCTCATGACTGGCATCAAAGTTGGAAACATTCTCCTAAATCTGAGACCTCAGCCTGTGGGACCTGACGCAACCTCCAGGTGCAGAATGTCCGAATTAAATCGAGTCAAGGATATTCAGCAGTTATCCTCAGCTGCACAAACGCTTAGTGTATGTGTAAAACCCACAAATACGAGAAAGTGGTAGGAGAAGCTATATTTTCTTTCTGTATCCTTACACAAGACTACACACACACATACAGAGAGAGAGAGAGAGAGAGAGAGAGAGAGAGAGAGAGAGAGCCTTACCTTGTTCCTTTCCCCTGGTTGTTTCCAATCCCATGCCATACCTTACCAGAACCCAGAGAAGAAGCTGGTTAGCTTCCCACAAGCACCCCCATAGCTGTGGAATTGGACACAGGATGGGAACAGGAGACTGGGGATCCACTTCCTGGCTGTCCTCTGCAGGTAGCACCCACTACACAGAAAAAAATCAAATTTGTTATCTACCCATTCTAATTCATAGTACAGGCTTTGCTCATTGACATCTTTCACGCTCCTAACTAGGAGGTCCCACTTGCCCTCAGCAAGACCTGACCATCTTGCCTTACCTGGTCCTGTCCCCAGCTAGCACAAGTCCTGGTTTTGGTGATGCTGGAAATAAAAGCAGAGGCCTTTAGCACAAATATATAGGAAAAGCTTTAATTGGAAATTAAGAAAAAGTGAAAGCGAGCACAGCTCTGATAAAGACGGAGCTGGCTCCCTAACAAAGGAGATGATGGGAGAAGAGGGAAAGGGCCTCAGCTTGAGGGACTGAGGGGGCACGGTTCTGGAGAGGGGGAGTAGACTGGCCTTAGCAAAGAGAAGGGTAACTTTCAGCTATCAGAACAGGGGGATTGTTGGGGGATAGCAGAAAAGCCAGGCAAGTAGAGTGCAAAACTCCTATCTCAATGCAGCTTCAAGAACCTTGCCTCCTGGCTGCCATTCATTTTAGGTTGTAGGAATAAGAGAATGCCTGGTGCATTCTTTGTCTTTGTCTTTTCTTTGTCTTTGTCTTCCTTCCTTTTTTCCTTCCTTCCTTCCTTCCTTCCTTCCTTCTCCTTCTCCTTCTCCTCCTCTTCTTCCTTTCCTCTCCTCTTCTCCTTCTCTTCCTTCTCTTGCTCCTCCTGCTCCTTCTTTTTCTTCTTCTTCCTGACAAGGCTGCAGGCATGTGCCACTATACCCGCTACCTCCCACTTGCTTTTCTCTCCTTACCTCCCTCTTGCTGGTTGGTTTTTGAGTGTTGAGAAGAGGAGAGGAGATTAGGGGAATAATAGTGTCTCTTTCTTATAGTACTGGTTCTCCAGTGCCCAGCCCAGGACATCCCTACAAGAGGCTCAGTTCTGGATGTGTTGGAGACTGCCTAACTATGAACAGTGCACCAGGTCAAAACGCCATCCACTGACCTCCAGGAGCCACTGCAGCATGCCTTCTTCCCCTTCATACTCAATGGGGATAAGAGCACCTCGGCCTGCAGCTACCCTTGGGAAGGAAAGGGTCTTTTCAAGATACCTCCTTTCTAGGGATCCCTCTGGGCCCTGCTTCCTGAGCTGCTTTCTTTCCTCCTCTTGACCTGTGCCTTTGCAAGTCCCTGGCCATCAGCACGTATCAACAGGGAGACATCAGGCTCACTGCTCATGTCCATAGACACATCAGATTTTCCAAGGAGCTATCTTCCTGAGACTCAGACTTACCACCCTTCAAGCTGGGTGTTCCTGTCTCTGTAGCAGCAATCCTCTGACTGAGAGAGGCAGAACTAGGCCTTCTAGGAGCCCTCCCCCTCTCCCAGTAGTTCTTTTGGAGCCCCCACTTGGCTAGGGAGAGGGCTTCTCCTCAGACAGTCAAAGTATCCTTTTGTCCTATAAATTCTTTTTTTTTTTTTTTTTTTTTTTTTTGTCTTTTTGAGACAGGGTCTTGTTATGCAGTTGAGGCTGGCCTTGAGTTCACTTTTGTAGCCCAGGCTGGTCTCGAACTCGCACCGATCCTCCTGCCTCAGCCTCCCGAGTGCTGGGATTACAGGCGTGCACCACCACGCCCGGCTTGTCCTATAAATTCTATGGACCAGTTTTCTATTGTTGTTATAACAAATGACACCAACATAGTGGCTTAAACTATTACCTCATGTTTCTATGAATGAGAAATCTGACACAAGTCTCCCTGAGCTATAGCCAGGTGTCCTCAGGGCCGCATTCCTTCTGGAGGCTCTCAGGAATCTCATTTCCTTGCCTCTCCCAGCTTCCAGAAGCTGCCCACCTTCCTGGCCATGAACCCTCCAGCCAAGTCTCTCTGGGGAGTCAGAAATGTAGCATCTCTGACTGCTTGTCACATTCTTATGTGCTCATACTTCTCTCAGACCACATGAGAAGGCTCTTCAAATTCACAGACTCATGTGACTGGCTTGTGTTCTCCAGGGTAGGGCAGGCTAGCCACTCCCTCTTGCATCTGTTAACTCCAGCCACATCTGCAAAATCCTCGTTTCCTTGCTTGGTTACACATCTACAGGACCCAAGTTTTCCAGCAGGTAGTGCTGGGAGGAGGAGCAGCATTCTCCAGCCTACCATCCCTGATGACTTTCACAAACTCTCTTGGAATTTCCAGTCTTGTCTTACATATGCCTTGAGTGGGAGGGAGATTGACTGTGGTCACCTTTCTGGAAGCCCTTGAATGTCTTGTCCATAGCTGCGTTTTGAATATTAAGAACATATTGTTGCCTTTAAGCCTTAAGGTTTGTTAAACAAAAGTCGCAGGAGGCAATTGCTTCAAACTAGGATTCTGCATGCAGCCCCTATGGGACACACTAAAAATAAAAAAATGCACCATGCTTAAGTTCCCCATCACCAACTCAAACTGGACTTCTATGGTCTTCTGAGAAATCAAGACAGTTAATAGCTCATTTCCCCAAAAAGACCAGTTTCAGTTAGCACAATCATGAAATTCCCTCTTATTATTTTTTAGCCCAACATATTTTTTCAGACTCTAATTAAGCTTATTGGTCCATTTTAGATTTTCATAATGATCACTTTCATGCTAAGGATTTGCGCCTGCAACTGATGTATTTTGATTCCTTTTTTTCCCCCAAATCCCCTCTCGTCTCTTCTCCTCCCTATTTATAAAGCTTGGCTGCCACTTTATTCTTTTTAGCTGTTATTTTCTTTTTCCCTCCCTTCCTTCCTTTCCCCCTTCACCCTCCCTAGTTCCTCTTTCCTTTTCACAGTATCTGCTGTACATTTTGGTACTTATTTATGGCTTCAATTTCTCTTCACAGGGGGAAATTACAATGTTTGCACACGTGAGTCTGATTTATTTCATGTAGGATCCTTACCAAAAAAAAAAAAAAAAAAAAGAGCTAACCACCTGCAGTAACTGAATCTTCACCAATCAGTCGTCTGTCTCCTGGTTTTCTGGCCCTGCTTTCAAAGGAAAGGAACTGAAAACATCAGTCTGCTTTGCGCTCTTTGCTTCCGCTTTCCATAGCCCTTCTCTGAGTGTACCGTCAGCCTCTGCGGCTCAGCCCGGCGGAACACTTTTCCCAAGAGCAGTCTGATTCCTGAATCACAAATGAAGCTAACTGAGACCTGTAAACTAAATTTGTTGGAATTCTGTGTTTGGGTAGCTTTAAACCAGAAGTCCTAACACCCGGGCAGTCGCATCTCACATGCTGGCTGTGCGCGCTTCTATCTACTCTTAGCTCTGAGGTCGTTGGGGGAAGAATCGGTGTCGTATTTATCCCTTGTACCTCTTAAAATAGTTGGTTACTTGACAGACAGAAGATTTTGAAAAATTATTTACCTTATTACTTAAAGGAATCAGGGATATAGGACACTTGATGCAACTCTATTGGATAAAATGCCTTAATACATTCGTTTAAAAGAATAGATAGACATTAGATAAATATTGGACTATATTAATTTGTCAGGAAGGCAGAAAGGACTCACGACTCCCCCGGACTGATGATGTTATCTTTCTTGTTTCAGTTAACCAGCCAAGTGTAGGAATGCATCGTGGGATTCCGGCCACCCTCTCCAGGCGAGTTTGCAAATGGTCCAGGTCAGCTTACTAGGCACACTCACTCGCCCAGCTCCTGGGCTGTGGGGTTAAATCCTGTTTCTTCTCCTCAATAGCAGCAAAGTTTAGTCCCGGTGGGCTCACTTCAGGGCTGCCTATACGGCATGGAGAAGGTTGGGGACACTCCGCATACAGGACATGGGGCTGGAACTGGGCACAGTGTTCACAATCACCCTGCCCTTGATGGCGCTGGATACTGGGGTTACGGAGGCGTTGAACCCATGGCCACTGCTGCTGCTTATTTCTGTTTGGCTTTCTGGTGGCCTGACATGCTTCATGTGATTTCTAAACTAAGCCCCAGAGGCAATGGGGAGGGACAGAAACCTGGGCTGGGTGGGTAGCGGTGCAGCTTTCCACCTTCTAACTCCAGATCCAAAACGTAGTACACATCTCCAAATAGCTCTGCGTGTGTGTTCGCATTTGCACCACTGTTTCTCTTTATTTGGTAGAGTAGGCTGAATATTGGCTCCCTAGATATCAGGTCCTAAGTCGTAGAAGCTGTGTTGTCTTATATGGCTTACAGAAACAAAAACGGATTGTACTGACATAGTTAAAATTAAAGATCTCAAAAACAAAATTAAAGGGGTTAGGGAGATAGCTCCGTGGCACAAGTGCCTGCCTGGCAAGTGCAAGATCGTGAGTTCAAACCTCAGTTCTGAAAAAAAAAAAAAAAAAAAAAAAAAAAAAATTAAAGATCTTGAGATACTCATTCAGATGTCCAAGCCAAGCTCTAAATGCATTCAAGATTGTTAAGACAGGGAAGGGCAGTTGAGATGGGGGTGTAAGAGAAAGCAGCAAGACTACGTGGCAAGGGCTGGCATGTTGGGGCTCAGAAAATGATAGGTCGGGGTATGATGGTTCAGCACCCTCAATACAGGGCTCTGAAAGACACAGAATGGCCTCAGAAGCAAGGTCTCTTGCAGGGTGTGGTGGCACACATGTGTACTCCCAGCCTCGGCAGGCTGAGGCAGGAGGACAGTTGCAAGTTTGAGACCAGCCTGTGTTACAAAGTGAGCTCAAGGCCAGTCTGAACTGCGTAGCAAGAACTTGCCTTGAGGGGCCTGGCAGGATGGCTCAGTGGTCTAAAGCACCTGCTTAGGAAAGCTTAGGCGGCTGCAGGGACCGCGGTTTGATCCCCGGCACCACATGCTGCGCCAGCCCTCAGGACAGGCTGAGCTGGCCATAAAAATAAATAAATAAACAAACAAAAGTTCTGAAACAAGAAAAAATAAAAATAAAAAAATTCTTAAAAAAAAAACTTGCCTTGAAACACACACACACACACACACACACACACACACACACACACACACACACATGAAGCTAGGTCTCTGGCCTTCTCCTGTCCTCCCATCTCTTACCCCTCATCTTTCCTTTGCAGTGAGTCATAGAAACTAGAATTTCTGTTCTCCAAGGTGGTTCAGAGAAACTAGACTCCCTTTTCCCACCAAAGCCAGTCAAATTGGAGTTATTGTTCTAATCTTTGTCCTTCCTTCGTGTCTTTCTGGCTAGGAGGTAACTATAAAGAAATTCTCTGCTCCCGGAAGTGGCCTATATGCCCACCAACAGATGAAAGGATGAAGCAAATATGACATCTACACCTGATGGAGCACTATTCTGCCAGAAAGATGGATTAACTAAAGTCATTTGTAGAAGCTAAATGCACATTGAGGCCATGAGTAAATAAGACTCCTGAACTTCAGTATCCCATGATTTCTCTTAAATGAGAAAACCAAAAAATAATCAATTTAAAGGGCAAAATAGACAGGAAACTAGACCTTTTATAAATGAGAAGTGGGTCTAGAGATGGACAGCAGGGAAGGATGTGAGGGGAAGAGCAAATTAAAGAACGAAGATAGTTGAGGTGCACAGACCAACTTCTCACGGTGAATGCAATCATTGTGTGCTGCAAACATGCACCGATACAAACATTTTTAGATGAAATCTGCTGATCTGTCTTGTCTGACATCTGGTCATAGGACCATTGTTCCAGAGCGAGTGTGTCCCAAACAGACTTGAGAGGGAGCTGCAACAGAGTCCCAAAAAATCAGAATAGTTGTTGCTGTCTTCCTCTGCCCCTCCTTGACTATTTCCTTTGATATTGAATGAATAATTTCTAGCATATTATTTAATCTTCTAATGAAAAGACTCATAGAAAACAAAAGGTAAAATGACAAACACATTTACCATATCAGTAGTAAAATTAAATGTGAATCCATCAGAAGCCCAATTAAAAGGCAGGGGGTTTCAAACCGGATGAGAAAAGATCAAAGTCTAAGTTGACTATAGGAGACCCATGCTAGAATAAAAGATACAAATATATTCAAAGAAAAGGAGGGGGGAAAGTATCTAATACAAATAGTAACCACTGAATGCTGATGGGAAAGATAACTGATGCAAGAAGAAATACACTTTAAGCCCTAAAAACTGTTATTAGATATAGGGAGGGACATTTCATGATGAAAATTGGTCAGTCCATCAGTAAGACAGGAAAACCATACAAGCACACCTACAAAAGGGTTAGCAAAGTACAGCAGATGGAGAAAACTCAGTAGGAGTGAAGGGAGAGGTTAGTTATTACAATGTCAGTTGGAGGCTTCAATACCCCTACTCTCTGTAGTGGATAAAATAACTATATAGAAGATCCGAGGATACAATACACTTGTACAATCCTACCAATTGTCCAGAACTAGTAAGCACCAACAGAATCACCCGAACAATAAGATACACATTCTTCTCTAGTGCATATGAAACTTTCTCCAGGAAAGATCTCATTTTAAGGCATAAGGCAAGAAATCAATACCCCCTTACACTGCTGGTGGGAATGCAAAATGTAATCATTTTCCAAAAAATATGTTGACAGCTCCTCCAACTGTTAAACAGAGTTACCTGATCCCACAGTTCCACTACTAGATTATTACGCAAAAGAAATGAAAAGTTACGTCCACACAAAACGTGTATGTGAGTGTTCATAGAGGTGTTCACAATGCTTGACACATTGTATCGACCTGAGAATTGAGGAGTTTAGACCCTTAACTAAAAGACTCAGCAGGGGGCCCAGGTCCTCACTTTCTAGACATCCCCATGCAGTGCAAGAGGAGGGCATTGCGAGGATGTGGGAGGACCCCAGGGGGTGGTAGCCTGCTTGCCACGTAAGGGAGGAAAAGAGGCTTGCTCTGCCTCCTCCCCGACTCTTGTTGTTCCCTGTTGCCCTGAATTTTTTGCCCCTGGGTCATGTGCTACCCTGCCTTGAATCCAACGGATTATGGACTGAAACCTCCACAAACTATGAGCTAAATCTTTTCTTCCTTAACTCAGGGTGTCGAGTATTTTTTGTCTCAGCAACCAGAGAAAAGTAACTAAGACAGGTGTATTTATAATACCAAACCTGGATATGATCCAAAGTCAACCTGCTAATGAATTGAAGAAAATTCATGCAATATTATTTGACCTTTAAGTGAAAATGAAATGTTGATACATGTCATAGTTTGTGTGTCTTTGTCCCCCCAAAGCCTCATGCAGTCATTGAGGTGCAGTTCTACAGTTTGTGATTCATTCATGATCCAAGGCTGGGATTATGGGTCTGAGAACTGCTGGAATTATGGGGCTGAGTGCTACACCGAGCCTGGGGTGGAGAGCCTGAATGTTACGTAAGAGAGACAGAGAGACAGGCTTGCTCTTGGTAGCCATCATTGTCCTACGCTTCCCGTTTGCTGTTGCTGTTTTGCTGTCTTCTGCCACCATGAACTACTGCCGTCTGCCATGCGCCACGCTGCCTAGGAACCAGCTGAGTACAGACTATAGCCTTCATTAACTGTGAGCTAAGTGAGCCTTTCTTTCCTTCATTTTGGGTGTTGGGTATCTGTCCTAGCAAGGAGAGAAGAGTAGCCACAAGACAACACATATACAACAGGGATGAACTCCCACGGCGTGATGAAAAATGAATAAGCCGCTCTCAAAAGATCATGTATGGTTTCGTATATGAAATGCCAGAATAAGCAAATCTGCAGAGACAGAAAGTAGATTACTGGTTGCCTAGGACTGAAAAGTTGAGGAAGAATGGGGAGTGATTGCTAATGTGGACGGTGTCTTCGGGGAGGATGAGCGTCTTCCAAAACTGGATTGTGGGGGTGGTGGCATGGCGCTGTGGCCATGCTAGCAACCACTGGATCATACGTATTAAGCAGATAAAATCATGGTTTGTAAATTGCAACTCAATAAAGCTATAAAATCATAGTAAATTTTATGTTTATGAATTTGAAAATTCATCCAACATTACAATCTCCAGATTTGTCAAACTATACCACTGGTGTCCGACAAATCTTTCTTTGTAGCAACAGATAAACATAGGAAAATACTTTCAGATTTAAATTTTAAAAAATATGTTTTTGGACCAGGATATTCCCCCCCCCCCATACTGGGAATTGAACCCAGAACCTTGCATGTGCCAGGCAAGTGCTTACTCTATTGAGCTATTTCCCAGGTCCCACTCCTCTCTGTTTATATTAGATCACACCCCTGTGTCCAATCCCATCCCATCATGGCTGTTCCTGCTTTGTTGAAGCTATACACAAAATACTCGTTTTGCCCTGTCTTTAGGTCTTTTCTCCTGTTACCTGTATCACATAAACTATGATTAAAATTTTTTTTCTGCTGTTCTTTTGTTAACCTTCCTTTTGTTTTAGGCACATTGACTGTGACCCGGGTGATGGAGAGGAAAGGTATTACATTTTCCCACTTCCACAGGAATGACGTGCCCATAACCCAAGGCATGCCAGAAGGCCCCAGCGGCTGGTAGAGGGAAAGAACGGATTCCCCTGTAGAACCTCCAGAGGGCGCTCTCTGCTACCAATGCCTTGACTTCACCCAAAGGTATTTTGGGCATCTCTGCAAAACTATCAGAGAATACATTTCTGTGTTTTTTTTTTTTTTTGTTTGTTTGTTTTATAATTTATTTATTTTTTTCTTGCTTCAGAACCTTTATTTGTTTATTCAATCATTTTTATGGCCAGCTCAGCCTGCCCTGAGGGCAGGGCTGGTGCAGTATGTGGTGCCGGGGATCGAACCGCGGTCCCTGAAGCCGCCCAAGCTTTCCCAAGCAGGGGCTTTAGACCACTGAGCCATCCCGCTGGGCCTACATTTCTGTGTTTTAAGCCACCACATTTGCAGTAGTTTCTTTCAGCCACCTTAGGAAATGAACACATTTGGTATATAGCTGAGAACATAATATATATTATTCATCATTCAACATATACTACTATAGGGCACATTAGAGCCGGGAAGGCAGTCAGAAGATGATATGTGCGTAATTATTTCTCCCAAGTGTGTACATTTTTAGCAATGAAAATTTATGCTTTGTAACAGGCTCTAAGGGGGTCCTTGTCCTCTATAAGTTGACAGCTCTTGATGTAAATGTTGATAATCAAATTTTTTCCCCTTGACTGAGAGACTCTCCTGGGTATTACTATAAGGACAGTTTTGTCAAGGAAAGTTAATGGCATGAAATAAAAGTGCATCCTTCACTTCTGTTGGAAAACTACACAAAGACATAATAATTTATATATCAAATCTTATTGTTTACATTTTAAGGACCATTTATTTACACAATTTACTGATCATTTGGTCTGTGTCAGCTACTGGTGTTACTCACTGGGAATAGAAGAGGCTATAAAAAGAAGCCCAAAACTCCTGGATTCATACAGCTGAAATTTAGTGAAAGGAACAGACAGAAACCAAAACTATAGATGAGAGCTCAGGTGGCACCAAGCGGGAAGCTAAGAGGATAGAGACAGCCTCCTTCCCTGTGGAAGGCGCAGTGGAGATTCTCCATGAAAGTCTCCTGTGAGCAGAGACCTCAAGGAAGTGAAAAAACAAGCCCAAAAATTCCACAAGGAAAGAGAGTTCTGGGCTAAAGGAAAACCAGATGCAAAGACCTGGAGAGTGGCAAGAGGGTGCCTGGGGAACAGCAAGTGGGCAAGCTCAGTACACGGGTCTCTTGTTCAGTTTGGTTGCTAAAATATTGGTGGTAAGCAGAGTCCTGGAAAGAAATTTAAGGTTTTGTCTCTGTTTTTAGTATATTTGTCACTAGTGGCACTATTAGAATAAGACAAGGATGCGCTGTTGAATTGCACAGAATTTTTCTTGGAAAAGAAAGAAACAGGTGTGTGCATGGACATGTGTACACACACGCGCGCGTGCACGCGCGCGCACACACACACACACACACACACACACACACACACACCCCAGACAAAACAGATTGAAGCAAACCAGAGAACAAACGGGACTCACATTTTTAAGGCAATGCAAAGGAATAATGAATTGGCCTAATAAGAGAGATGGGATAGTGTTGTGGGGTATTGTGTTGTTCTGTTTGAGAGACTAGAAGATAGACACACTTTTTTTATAGCTGGGTGGAGCTGGCGCAGCATGTGGTGCTGGGGTTCGAACCGTGGTCCCTACAGTTGCTTAAGCTTTCCTAAGCAAGTGCTTTAGACTGCTGAGCCATCTCACCATCCCCTAGAAGATAGACTCTTGGACCTCAGCCTGCTAAATCACCAAGTCAGCTTTAGAGGATGTATCTGGAAAAGGGTGAAAAATATTGATGCCTGGAAGGCCTAGAACAGCAGGAATGAGACGTTTAGGGCTTCAGTCCCTGAAATGTTGCCAGGATGCTTGTACCCAGCAAGTTGAAGGTAATAAAGCTCTGATTCAGGAGTGTCTCTGCTGGTGCCTTAATGTGTGATTCTAGCCATAGAACTCTAAGAGCACAAGTGCTGTAAGACACAAAGTACATGGCAATTTGACACAGCAGCCCTGAGAAACTCATACAGCATCTTACTCTATATGTTGAAGAGGATCAGCTGGTACAATGTACCTGGCCTGTACCCAGGAGGGCTCAGAGTCATTCATGAGGGAGGCACAGATCCACACGACCATATCCCCTAGTCCACAGCACAGTAATAGTGCTGACAGGCAGACACTGGCAACAGGTGCAGGGCCCAACATGTAGTGGGTACCCACATAGTACAACCCAGCTGCACAGTGTATCCAGCTGGCTCACCTGGGGTCCAGTTGCATCTGGAGGCTTATGTTCTGGTTAGAGACTCTGCCAATAAATAAACTGCATTCCATAATGTAGGATCGGGGGTGATGACTGCTATAAGAAAGTGTAGGAGGTAAGGAGATGAAGTGGGTTAGAGAACAGGGACTTCAAGGAAAGAGGCTTCTGAGAAGATGGCATGGGGCTAAGGATCTGAGTATCAGAGTGGCGGGCATGTGGAACGCCCCTCCGTAAATGTTAGCTAACACTGCAGTAACACCTTGCTATTTTGTGGATTGACGTTTGTAGACTCGCTCTTTTACAGGCTCTCAAAAACTAGTTATCCAAATTATTTATTGTGGATTTTTCACTGTATCGTGAGGTTTTGCAGTAGTGTAAGTACTGTATACATATTTATATGTGTAGTGTTTATGATTTTAATGATTTTTGCCTAAAGATTCTTAGGATACATAAAGTATGTTTAAGATGTTAATTCTAACATATTAAAAGAATATTGAATTGAAATAAAATACAGTTTATGTTATGTATTTCTTTAGTGGGTGAATGCATACTTACCATACAGTATACATATGTTGTTAAAAATTACATAGGTTTATGAGTTTAGAAAAATGGTTAAGAATGTTAGAAGTGTTTTTAAAAGTGTGGGAGGCCTCCCCCCCCCAGCCAGTAGCCAGGCCTAAAGTGGACCCCTGCAGTGGAACTCACAGCAGAGAACATAGAGGCAAGATCCAGCCTGCTAATCCATGAACAGAACATCTTGCCATTGGGGTACAGCAGGTTCACTTCCACAGGCTGCAGCAGAGAGAAGCTGAGCACAGCAGCCAGACCCAAGCCAGGTCCAGCTAGATGAGTTCAAACTTGATAGATTCAGACCCAGTCAGCTGAGACACTTTGTTAGAACCAGGTCTACACTAGATCTCAATCTCTCAATTGAGAGAGGGGGGAACAGGTAACGGGGGTGAAAGTTTGCCTGGATGACTCCAGGTACATCAAGGGGGAAGTGATCAGACAGGTTTTAGGGGAAGTAATTTAAATACAATTTCCCAATTTTATATCTGCTTAACAATACAGTCAAAATGCTTGCCCTTATGGTCTAAAATACAAATCTATTCATCACAAAAGTTTTTCAATTGCTAAATCTCACTATCCATTATTAGTGTTCCTAATTGTAGTACTGTAAATACAAAACTGCAACTGCCTTAACCAAAGAATCTCCCTTGGCTAATAATATCACTAGGTGCTAAGATAACTACTACATCAAAGCTCTACACCAAAGGTCAGAGGACAGTGCTATACAAAATAATAAAGACAGGAGCAAAATGCAGTCTCAAGTCCCAAGTCTACCCAGAACAAATGCAGGAGACAATAGCATAGAAGAAATTTCAAGCTCACTCCTGAAATCTCTGAAATAATGGCATCTGAAGTAAAGAAACAACTGTAGAAAGGTATAGAGGAAATCAAATCAGAAATAATTTCTGAAGTAAAAAAAGAAATGATAACTATAATGAAAGAATTACTAAGTGCTTCTAAAGAATACATTGATAAAAAATAGAGGAGAATAGAAAAATGATGGAATCATTGAAAGAGCAATATAAGAAAGTAACAGAATGCATGAAGTAGATTCAAAGAGATACAGGAAGTTCAAATCACAGTCACAAGCTGGTAAAATCATTTGAATAAAAGTAAAGATAGACTATCAGACCTTGAAGACACCATTGCAGCTAGTGAAAAGGTAAGACAAGATCTCTTAAAAACAACTAGGATGCAGGAAAAATAACTCAACATCTGCAAGACAAATGCAGATGAACAAATGCAAAGATGAACAAGGTAAGGCTAATAGGTATCCATGAGAAAGAAAAGAAGGGCTATAAGGATAGCCAATATTTTGGCCCTAGCCCTTCAAGGTCAATAAGACCCAGGATATAAGAGAACCTGTGCTGTAATATCCTATGACTCAGAGGTGTCCCAAATTTCCTGATCAAGGAGATTATGGGACCTCAGAGGAAAGGGATGAATGAACTGCAGTGCGTCTAAGGAGAGTCACCCAGAGAAAAACATTCTCTCAGGCTTTCACAGAAAGCAAAATGGCCAAGCACTGGCCGTGACTCGTCCTGAAGGCTAAGACTAACAACAGTTCTACAAAGTACTGTCTATGGTCTCAAATTTAATCCTGAGGGGATTTGACCGTGGAAGATACAAAAAAAAAAAAAAAA